>JAPYZE010000758.1:0-53728 GCA_030522805.1 Leptomastidea abnormis
ATATATATATATCTCGCATCGACGCAAAGAGAAAGACGCGTCACAAAGCCCGAATTATCGACTTTTAATCAGAGTCCGTCCAGCAATACCATAGCACTGCCACGAATCACTCCTTCCTCTCTCTCTTTTTCCATACCCTCTTATAGTCTCGCTTATTCGCAAAGAAGGCAATGGTAAAAAAAAATCAAAAAGAAACGCTCCCCACAGCAAATGAGAAGTCGAGATCGATGAGCCTCTCTCTCTATCTCTTACTCTTTCTCGTCTCCTCTTCTCAGCAATACTCGTAAATTTTTTTTAATTCTTATTTTTATTTTTTTGTCGCGGACGGATATTTGTGCGCTGCCGCGTGTAACGAGATACAACAGAGAGCTAGAAGAGAGAAAGATTCGCGAGAGGGTGTACGGATGTTGACTGGTTCAAATGAAGAAGTAGAAGAAGGGGTAAAGGCTGTTTGTGTGTGTGTGTGTATACGGTAAATTTCTGGTGTGGAAGGTGCAAACCCTTGATAATCGAAATTAATTAATTGGCTACCGCTGCCTTATACTCACCTCTCACACCTATTCTGATACCCCTTCGGGCTGTTTCATATTTATCATCCGCGTCCCAAGCCGACAGATCCGGCCTCCCCCGTTCTTCGATCTGTCTGCAATCTCTATTTCTCTTATATACCCTACCCTGCCTTTACAGTTTCTCTTTCTATCTCTTTTTATGTCATCTTTCTAATTATATTTATTTTTTTAGACTCTTTTTGTTTATACTTTTACCTAACTTCTTGCCATTTTTTTTGTTTGTTTAATCGAATGGTATATTTCTACGTTTGTTCATTTTACTTTAGCACGGTATAAACAGATCTTTGTCGCTTATTATTTGATGAATATGGAAGGATGAATTTTAATTTTTTGATTTTTTTTTTTTTCATTTACGTACTGAAATAATTAAGAAGTGTTCATTTTGTTAAAAAAATTCGTATGAAAATAAGAAAAAATGAATTTTTAAATTTTGAAACAATATACCTATACTACTATTATGCAAGTATTCGAATGAGAATGATGTGATACAGTCATGAATTTAAAAATCTAATTTAATCTTTTCTTTTGTAGTTTGATTAGTAACAATGAAAAACTAATTTTTTTTAGGATGATTGCTTAATATTTTTAATAGTAATTTATTTAATTAAAAAATGTGGTATTGGAGTAGACATTTTTTTTTTTTTTTTTTTTTTTTTTTTTTTTTTTTTTTTTTTTTTTTTTTTTTTTTTTTTTTTTTTTTTTTTTTTTTTTTTTTTTTTTTTTTTTGATTGTTAAAATTATTAATGACATTCTACAAATTTAAATGAAAAATAAAATGAGAATTGTAATCATTATTGTTATTATTATTATTCTTCCAAAAATCAAAATTACTAATTATAATAAAGCTATTATCACGTCATTATAGATTCAAGTCAAGAATTTCATATTTATAAAATTCATTTTATATCAAGCTTATTTAAATGTAAATGAAAAGTGCCTTTAAAAGCATTATAAATACAGTTCCGCATTGAAAATGGAAAAAAAAAGCTATTCTGCATTTTAAAGACCTGCTTAAAATGCATCCATTTTTAAATAAGCTCTCGGTTTTACAAATCAATATCTTGAAAAATTAAAGCCAAAAGGCAAAAATTGACAATTGTTGAAAAAATCAATACGTTTTTGATAGGTCACCTTTTCTTTACTCGATCAATAAAAAGTTTGTTAAATTAAAATTAACCCAAATCATTCATCATTCAAAATTTTTTATTAAAAAAATGATCTTAAATCTTTAATTATGTATCAACTTTTTATTACAGCGAACTTAATTCTTTTTTAATTATTTTGACATTAAAAACCCTTTTTTAAATAATTTTTAAATCCTCTAACTAAAACACTGTTATTGTTGTTGTTGTTGTTGTCGTTGTTGTTGTTGTTCAAATAGCAGTTAAAGTTTCTCAAAAAAAATATCATAAATTCAAAAATAAAAAAAATAAAAAATTATAAAACCGTCCATTCCACATTATAAGCAAGCAGAAAAGTCCCACAAGAGCAATTTCAAACCGAAGCTACCGTTTTTGCAATTCCCAACCATATCTCAGCAAAAGAAACAAACATACAACAACATTATATCCTATATACAAGCCACAATCGCAATTAAAACAAATCAGGAAAAGGACACAAATAAAAAAAAATAAATGAAAAGAAAAAAATTAACAACAACGTAAACGACCACAACTACGACACCGACAACGACGAGGACGATGAAGAAGAAGTAAAAAAAATGAAAGAAAAAGAAAACAATTACCCTAATAATAAATATCTCGTCCGATAATATCAGCATAGAATGTTTCTTAACAAGGGAGAGAGAAGACTGTGTATGTATATGTGTGCGGGGGGCAATTAGCATCGCTCTTTTCCTCCTTCTCCTCCTCCTCCACTACTAGCGTTCATTTCGCTTATAGGTCTCCCGCCCGCGTATACGTATACTTTTATCGAAGTCATCTCTTCGCGAAGAGAGAATCACACGGGTTGTTGGGAACTGATATTATACCTACATTGGTTGCAATAGTAAGAATATATAAAAAGAAGGAGGAAGAAGGAGGGCATTCTTTACGATTGGCGCAGATGCATTTTTTTCGAAACGCATTTAAAACGCACACATACATGCCAAAGTACGAGACTTGTTGTTTGGTATATATACGTATCTTTATACTCCCGCACTATACTGCTGCTATATTGCTACCAAAGATTTTTTCTTCTTCTTCTTCTTCTTCTCGTGCTCTTACATATTTCCGTTTTGTTCCGTTTCGTTTCTTCGGTTTTTAGCCGCCTTCTTTCTTTCTCTTTTTTTTTTGTTTCCTTCTTCTTCGAAGAAGCGGCATTGCAGCTCGCAAACTCTAGAGAGATAACACGCCGGCAAAATTTACTTACTTCGCTTTTGCACGATTGCCTCTGTGTGTGTATGTATATATATATATACATATGTACAAGACTTTTTGCTCGTTTCCTCCTTTCCTTTCGGGCGCCTTAATAGCATGTGAAAAACTTTGAATTGGAAATTTTTTTTGTTTCTCTCCTCTTCTATCTTTTTTTTTCTTTTTAATTTAACGCAATTAAATGCTGTTACGGGAGTTTTCGAGATCGTGCGGTGCTTTTTAGCTGGCTATTGTATTTTATTTTATGATATTGGAGAGAAAAAAAGAAGTATTCGTGAAGTGTATTGCAGTTTTGTACTTACTGGGTTTTTTTTATTGGCTTGGATATATATGTATGTATTCTAAAAATATTTTTTAAAGATTTAAACTTTTTGAGAATTTAAAAAACTTAGAAAAAATTAATTTTTTATTTTAAAAAATCGATGAATATCAAATTCAGGTTTAACAATTAGTAAAGGGACAATTACACTTAAAAAAAGATAACAAAATATATATAAACTTTTTCAAGTCTGAGATTTTAAAATAAAATCTTCTTTAGAGTAAAACTTCAAGCTTGAAAATTCTTTCGTGAATTGCTTTTTCAGGAATGCCGGTCTAGCATAGTATATAGCGTAACGTTGTACTCTTGTATTAAGCTAGCTCGAAAATTCAAATTCACAACTAATTTTACAAGAGAAGAAGAAGAAGAAGAAGAAGGAGAAAGAAGAAAGGAGGAAAAAGCTACATAAAACATTTTGCAGTATATATACCTACACACCGAAAGAGAAGAGAGATTCTCGTACTCGAAAATGATAATTTGATTCTTCGCGCTTATTTCTTTAATGGTACTTTAAGCCATTAAACTTCCTTACACGTTTTTCGTAATTTCTGTATTACAAATTGGATTTTACCTTTAGCAAGATTATAAATTTGTTAAAATTTAAAAAAAAAAAAAATAATAAAAAATTACCTTATGAATATTCAAATCGTTATCATTTTTATTAAAAAATATATATATATGTACGTATGTAATAAATTTTCATGAAGATTAATCTAAAGTTTAACTAATGTAATTTTCTGTTATTTAAAAATGCAGAGTTCACGTACGAAGTTTATACTCTTTTTTTTTTCTTTCTTTTACTCTCCAGATGAGGGTATACAAAAATGATTTACTGCAATATTTTTCAAATGCACTTTGTAAAACTTCGCATGCGTTACTTTTAGCCCAGCTAAAATTAATACGGATGCACGGAGGAAAGGAACTGTTAATTAAAAGAAGAAAAATAAATTAATTTTTTATTATAATCGAACTCTCTTTTTCTCTTTCTCTCTCTTTCTGTGCCTTTACACATCTGATAATTCTTGCACTCACATGCATCCACACATACACATACACATATATACGTCATTAACCGTATAATCAATTGTATATACGGAAAAATTAAGCTTAAAACTTATTAATAAGGATAATCGACGGAAGTAATCATCCAATTATCATTTTTAACGAAGCTTCCTTCACCTCTCTCTCTTTTTCTCTTTCTCTCTCTCTTCCTTAACTCGTGAGCCCTAAACTTTTCCTCACACAACAACTACAAACAAGAGACACAACAGAAAACATAAGAGAATCTACGTCGTCATTACGATGATACGCTTCGGACGAGGGGAAAAAGAGTGTGTATGTGTGTGTGTGAGCCTCTCTGTTGCTTCTTTTTTTTTCTCTCGCTCTCTTCTCCAGACAACAATTAGCGACAGTCGTGCTACACACACAACTCACTCTCTTTCTCTTTACCTCTCTATGCGTGTCTCTTTTTTTTCCTTTCTTTCTCTTCCCTATATACTATATACGTCAAATCGAATTTTCCTCGGTTAAAACACACGTATAGCATATATGTACGCACTTTGAAAAATTCGCCAACGAAAGAGAGACAATGTCCCCTATAGAATCAATATACGCCACATCTTTTTTTCCTCTTTCTCTCTCTGTTAATCTCTCTACCCCTCGACTCTAAATTTTTTTTTTCTTCCTTTTTTTTTGCATGCTACGACCTTTCTTTTTTCCTCGCCCTTCTTTAACGCACGTGCAAAAATGATGCACAAAAAGAAGAAAAAGTAAGAGACGTTTTAAAAGCTATGGTGAAAAACAAAGAGCTGTTACGCGTGAACCCTACTCCCTTTCTCTTGTCCTTCTTTTTCTTTTTCTTTTCTGCCGCGTTTTTTTATTTCTTTTTTTTTTGGTCTTCCTGTCATTTTCGAAAGACTGAAATTCGAAAAAGCTTGAAGATAAAAGAAAAAAGAATTTTACGCGTATGTGTGCACTGACGGTGTTTTCGCTTCTTTATAGACCTTATACCTTTCTTTGTATACGCGCGTCTACGTATGTTACCGATTTTTCACGAACTGAGTGTAAAAGACGGCTAAGGTGAGGGTTATAGGTATATAGAGAAAGGAGCAAGCTTTGCAGTTTCTTTTATTTGCGGTTGAAGCCTATATATTGTGTCGTTGTGTTTCTTTGTTGCTTTGTGCTTTTTTGACTCTTTTTTTTTCTTCTCCTTTTCTAGTATTTCTGCGCTTTGTATCAATTCTTAGCGTCTCATCTCCTCTCCGACAGATCTATACTTGCTTTGTCTCGCGAATCTTTTTTTGTGCGTATTTACGTTTTTTTATTTTTTTTTTTTTTTGCTCGATGCGATTGAACATCTTTGTAATGTAGACAAAGTTTGAATGTCTCGATTATTGACTAGACAAGTTAGTAGAAAATTAATTGTGTTTTTTTCTAATAATACTTTTATTGTTTAGAGTATGGTTTTTATTTAAAGTTTTAGATCTAAAAATATTGTAAATAAACCAAATCTCAATAATAAAAAATATTTTTTTAGAAAGCTAATTTTTCGAGACAATATTCCTGCAGATTTATTGCACAATAGCACAATCTCCATACATACTATAGTTATCATGTCCAGAATAAAAGCAAAAAAAAAAATGAAAAATGCGTTATGTTGGTTTATTTTTTAGAAGCTCGTATATTAAAAAAAAAAAAAAAAAAAGAAAAAAAAAGCTGAAAAAAATATTGCAGTTTAAATATTTTTCATGGGTTACCTTTTGTTGTCCAAAATACCTTTTTTATTTGCTTGAATTCTTTTTTTTTCCATTTTTTTCTTCTTTTTTTTTGATAAAAGACTTTCGCAATAATTTAACAATAATTTTTTTAAACATAAATTTTTCTAATTTGACATTATCGTTTAGAATGTAAATAACAATATGTTTAAGATAAAAAATTAATGATTTTAATTATTTTTTTTGAAATTTAAACAGAAAAATACACATGTAATTATAATTATAATTAAGATATAAGTAATTACTCGGTGATAAAACTAACTGAAGCGTAAGAACACCTTGTATTTTTTTTTCTTCTTATCTTTCAAGACTCTAGTAAATTTATTGCCAAGTTAAATTCGATAAATAAATAAATAAATAAAAAAATATACTTAAACCACTAATAAACATTAATTTAATTAAAATAAAAAAAAAAACAAATTTTTATTTTTTCACCAAACAACAAACTTTTCAGGTCTTTCACCACGAAAAGAAAAAAAAAACAACACTGGCGAATAAAGTAATTCTATTACCGAATATCGGCTTGGCGCGGTATACGCGAGGCCGAGCTTGAAGCGAAAGAAGAGAGAAAGAAAGAAAAAAAAGAGAGAGCGAGAGGCTAGGCTCAGCATCAGGAACGTTGTCTCATGCGGCCAGCCAGCCAGCCAACCAGCCCCTCCCCCGTATATCTCTCCCCATCCTGGAAAATTCTCAAAATCCGATGACGCATAGTCGCTGGGGCCAGCAGCAGCAGAAGCAGCAACCATGGCGCCTCTTTCTCTCTCTCTCTCTCTCTTTCTCTCAGCCTTTTCCTCCCCACAATCTCTTTCCTTCTTCGTCCAAAAGCTCGAGGTGGAAGAGAAGAAGAGAGAGAGAGAGTAAGAGGAGGCATTCGCCTGCAGTCGAGGGGTTAGACGGGAGGAAATCTCGCGGAAATGAAATTTCGCCCCGAGACAGACACGGAGGGGTATAGCGGAGAGAAGAAGAAGAAGAAGGAGTAGGAGTAGGAGGAAGAGAGGGCATCGATCTGCCAGCTTTTTTGCCGCTCGCATTTTTTTCCTCGGTGGCGGCTGGCCAGAGAACCCTCCTCCTCCTCCTCCTCCTCTCTTTCCTTCTATCCTCCTTTTCCTCTTCCCCTCTTAGTCTGCGCTTGGGTCTGCCCCGGAGACGCGGAAAAGAGAGGTTAAACAAAAAACGAGAAAAGGCGGCAAGAGGGGGTTGCTGAAAAAAAGAGGGAGAGAGAGAGAGAGAGAGTAAAAAGTTAGCTGCTGTTGCTGCTCGTCTTCTCCTCATTCTCCTCCTGTATACACCACCCCCACTGATGCCTCGTTCTTTTTCTCTCTCTCGCTTGCCATCAAGCTCTCTCTTGAGTAGAGAGTATGGGAGGGAAGATGGATACTCTCTGGGAGAAATTGTGGGCTAGTGTATATGGTATAGTAAAGTGTGTGCGTAAAACGTCAAAGGCTATGGGTTGTTCTTGTATATACATCACTTATAGCTATGGAATCTGTATCGTTTTCTTAAGTTTATACATACTTATGTAAAATAAATATTATTTGTGATTTATGATGAGATTGTGGGTTATAGGAGATTTTATTTTATTTTATTGATTGTCTATGATTATGTGTTGGATTATTTAAATTTTTTTTTTCGTGAGCTTGCAAGCTTTCAATATTGAAACAAGTAAATATTTTTGAAATAGCAATTATGATTAAAAGTATAAAGAAAATTTTTTTTTTATTTTTTCATTTTGTAGATAAACGATAAAACGTATAGTTTACAATACAATTGAGAAAGTCATTAAAATGGTCAATTTTCAATGTATTTTCTTTAAAAATAATAAGTAAAAAAAAAATAAAGAAAATATATACTATTCGATGATAAAAATTTATCGCTTAATGGCAACGCTAATTACGAATTTTCCAAACCTTCCAGACCATTAAACGCGCGCGCACAAACAAACTCAACTAAACTTGAAATTGCACGCGTACTTTGGCTTGCTTGTGGACCCCGGCTAAAATTAACTTTTGCAAAACTTCGTAAAAAGTCGCCTCCTCTTTTTTCTCCTCCTCCTTCTTCTCGTCGCATAAATTTCGCATTCTTAATTCCGTTACAAAAAAAAAAAGGAAAAAGAAAAAAAAATATGAGAAGACAAAAAAAAAGGTAAAGAAAAATTAAAGGATAGAATATCCTCTCTCTTTTTCTCCAGACTTTTTTTTTACCATGGCGCCCTCGAAGAAAGTAAAAAAGAGAGAAGTCCAAAGATAAAAATAAAAACGATAATGTTGTAAACTCGTGAAAAGCAAAGAATAAAAAAAGATAAAGTGAGAGAGAGAGAGAGAGAGGAATCCGTCTTCAGAAGGAGGGTAGAATATACACGGTTAGCTCGAGGGTAAACGGAAAGGACAGCAGAAAGAGTATACATCTAGAAGAGATGTATATAAATATATAAGAAAATTTGCCCCTGCGGTGGGCCAAAGCACGACAACGACAAAGTATCCCTGAAACGGTGTAGATGTATATACAGTATATAGGTATATATACATGCCTGCTTCAGTCTCAAAACAAAGACTATCCCTTTCTCTTTCTCTATCTTTCTCAAGCTTCTTGCGAAAAATACTGCCCGCATTTATATCCTCCCGCGCGAATTTTCCCTGCAAGCTCTTTTTCCCCTCTTTTTCTTTCTCTTTCGTATGCTCATATAGCTATTCTTTCTTTCTTTCTTTTTTTTTTCCAAACCAAGATGATCAATCTTGGTGGCGCTTGTTTTCTACTCTCTCGCTCTCTTTTTCTCTTTCCTTCTTTTGATTTAACCTGTATGCACTCACGAAAATTTCTCCTCTGTCGCTTTTCGTCGTCTATTGCTATCTCGTATATTCTTTCTCCTCTACCTGGTACCATATACTGGTGTTTCATATATGTTAAGACGTGTGTATGTACATTCGTTATTACCTTTTCTTATACACTACATCAGATTAACTACCCTTACACGACTATACACAGATATTCCTTTCGTATATATACTCCATGTATCAAGTAATTTTTTTTTCCTATTTACAGCTTTGTTCGTCATTTGCTGCTTTTCAACTTGTCGATCGGCTTGCTTTCTATTTTCACTGTTCTATACACATCATTTTCATTTTTAAATAAAATAAAAAACATTATTTATCTTGCTTATCTATTAAGTACTTTGTGGGAGACAGCTTTTTTTTACAATATCTTTGACAAACTAATTTGAAATAATATTTTAGTTTCAATATTTCTATTAATAATTATCTTTACTATTAATTAAATTTTAATATTATTTATTTATTATTTTTTTGCATAAAAATATTTAAAAAATCTTCATAAAGTTTATGATCGGTTAAAACGATTGCGTGCAAAAAGTAAATTTTCCAACAAAGACAATATATATATATACGATTCGAAAGTTGGTAGTATATTACCAACATAAAAACCAAAAAAAAAAAAAAATAAAAATAAAAATAAGCACTGCCAACGACTTCTGTCCTTCTACGTCTAGTACTATCCTCTTCCTCCTGCTCCTCGCGAACTCACATACACACACACACATTTTCTTTATGCCCATAACGTGCCTATACTTGTATTATTGCCCATTGTATTCCCCATTATCTTTTCCCTTTTATGCCTTTCTCTCTCTTCCCCTACCTTTACCATTTCTTCGCGTCCCCAACATCACTCTCTCTCTCTCTCTTTTTCTCTTACCCCTTCTCTTGTCATACGCTCTCCGCAATTTCCTCTAATATTTTTTTTCTTTCTCTTTTTTCATCCACGTCTCCATACCGTATATACCTATACTAACTAAGCAACGTCTGCACAAACACCCATACACACACACACACACACACACACACACACACACACACACACACACACACACACACACACAAAAAAGAGCGTACATACTCTTGCATTTCTTTCTCTCTTTCTTTCTTTCTCCCTCTGTCATTACCCCTCTTACCGATCGCTTCATCTCCGTCGTTTTTCCACAAATCCTCCCTCGCACCTCATCCTTTTCCTCTCCCTCCCTCCACTCGATATCTAATTTTTCTTCGACTTTTTTTCGTACCGTATATCCGTCTGTCCGCCACCGACACAGCGCTTCTTTTTCTCTCTCTCTCTCTCTTTCTCCCTTCTTTCCTCCTCTCGTATCGTCCGCAATGGTAAATACAGTATACTATACTAGCTTGCAAGTGCGATGTATCTTCGTCTCTTTCGTCGTTCGCATCTACACTCTTTCTCTCCCTCTTTCTTTCTCTCTTCGTCTATACCGGCTTATCCTCTCCCAACCCTCTCGTCTTGTCGCGGAGAGGGGAAAAAAAATTGGGATGAGAGAGAAAAAAAAGAGGGAGGCGGGCGCCACTTTAATGTTACATTAATAAAAAGCAACAATCAATATCTTGGCTGTAGTAAAGGGAGGAGAGAGAGAGAAAGAGAGAGAGAAAAAAAATGTAATCTATAAGCGAGTGAATTCCCGAGGAAGAACGACGATGAGAAAAGAGAAAGAAAGAGTATAGTAGACGGCGGTGGCAGTGGCGTGGTTGGCCTCGCGAAAGTACCCTATGTATATAGTCGATTATTTTTTATTTTCGCTTATTCATTCTGTATAAGGCGTAGAAAGAAAATTTTAAGAGTAAATTTTAAACTTTTTTGATTTTCCTTTAAAAGGGGGGTATTTATATTTTTATTGTTTCTTTTTGTTTTGGATTAATAGGTTCTTTTATTTAACTTTATGGCAATAATAATTATTATTAATTTTTTTTATTTTTATTTTTTAATGGGAATGTAAGTGGTGAAATTCTGTAAGTTTTGAAATCTTATAAAATTTTGAGTTGTAGGTGTGTGTATGTATGTATGTGAAGGGTTGATTTTAAACATATTATTATTTTATTTTTTAATAGTTAGGTATTTTGTGACAACTATAATTTATAGTACGTAATATTTAAGAAAATATGTTAAAGATATCAAAATAAAAGTAATGTGTACAAATGTAATTTTAACTAGACAGTCAATAATAGTAATTAATATTTAACATTTAAGTAATATTTTTCAGTATAAAAAATCAATCATGAAATATGATAATGATGCAATGCAGAAAAAAAAATCATTGGAACGATTTTTCACACTATTCAATAATTGCACATTGAATAATGTTTATTATTACTTACATTTAAAATAGCGGACTTTCTAGTTTTGTCTTTTAAAATATGTGGCCTTTACACATTTTTTATTTTTTTATTTAGTTGGATTAATTAAATCGATTAAGATTTGTTTTCTAACACGTTACATACTCAACCATATCAAATCTTATTTCTACATGACAATTACGAAAAAATAGAATATACTTCATTATTACTACATTTCATAGTGAAAGCGTTCCTGCAAATTTAAAAGTTAGCATAGTGAAACGTGTAAAAGTCGTCTAATTTATTCAACGAATTTTGGACGTTAGTCACACCAAGGAATGTGCGTGAGTTATTTTTTGACGTCATGTGAATCAAGGAATTAATCAATATTATTATATATGCAAATATAGTTATAGTGGAATTTTTATTTCAAAATTTTATAGATATTTTTTTTCATTTTTATTTATATTTTTATCTGTTTTATAATCACATGATTTTCCATATTTCTGAGTAAATTACACATGTCCTGTGCCATTAATAAAAAATTTTTTTCATGTTAGGTGTTTATTAAGCTTGTTACTATATTTGAGTAGCAAAAATATAAATTTTGAAATAAAATTTTATGTTTTACAGGAAATAAATTGTTTTTTATAAACTTATATATATGGATTTTATGATTTTCACAGTCTAAAAATTATTGAAATAGCGGAAAATAAAATTTATATAAAATTTTTTTAAAAAAATATATTAATGTAATAAAATGTAGAAAATTTAATGACTATAGATTTAATGTAGTTCAATTAATCGTGCGATATTATAACCGTAAAATAATAACCTTATAAAAAATAATAACTGCTCCCGGATAAATTTCATAAAATATTTTTCTAATATAAAATCCACTTTTTGACATTAATCTATTTTTTAAAGATTTACTTAGATAAGCCATTTTTTTAACATCAAGAACCCAGATCTGTAACACCATTTTTAGCAATAAACTATAAAAGAAAAAAATGTAACTTCAGCTAAATTTTAATTACAGATCTTAATCGTTTTAAATTACAAAATTAAATCACTCCAAAACAATAATCGTTATACTCCCAAAGAACAAGTAAAGCTACACACATTCAACATACTAACAAGCCCAGCCTTGTAAAATAAAAAAAATATATAATTCCAGACCAATCACGTCCTGAAGTCGTAACATCTTCCAAAACACCCAAATTCCCAAGTCTAAAACAATTCACTTGGGAAAAGACACGTCGAAGTTATAGTCTAGACGATCGTTCTTAAAGCAAAGTAAAACGGCAATCAAGACTTTCACACGCAGATCCAAGTTGAGCAGCAGCCACCTGTACGCTTCTCCAACTTCAGTCTTTCTCTCTCTCTCTCTCTCCCACTCAACTCGAGATTTCTATATATATGTACACGCACGCTTATACCCACATATATACACATACACGCATTACAAGATACATCCCATGGGAGGAGAAGTCGTCTCCCCTTCTACTTTACACTACGCGTCATTATCATCGCGTGGATCCCCAGTGTGTGTGAGTGTGTGTATGTCGGCTTGTTTACGCGAGTGAGCTAACTCGCACTTATCGCGATCGGCGCGCGACTGTCAAGATCAAGGATCCCGTACACATATATATGTATGTATGTATGTATATACTCTTCCTCCTTGCGTGACCAAAGCTGGTGTATATATATATAGAGAGAGAAAAGAGGCAGGTTCCTTATTCTTCTTCTCTTCACGTGTTTCGCACTCATTCGTGCCTCAAGTGTAATATACGATTATATATATAGCCGTGTAGTTTTCAAACGACTTCTCAGACGCTACACTCAAGACTCTTCTCTTCTTTCTATACTTTGCGGGATGATCGGGGACTTCACGGGGAGGGACTTGCTTTTTGAAGTGTTGCGAAGTAGTCACGCGATATAATATGTATGTATAAGCCGCAACAACGTAATTAATTGATATACGATTTGCACTGGACTAAATTGTTGGGATTTTGGGTTTGAAGTGTGTGGTTATTTTTAATGGGGGTCTTTTTTTGGGGGGGTATGGGTTTGCTTTGAAGTGGTTCTTTACTTCAAATTTAGCTTCGGGCTTATATTTGCGTGTGAGAGGCTTTTACCTTTTATAAGCTTATTAAGACGGGTGTGTATAACATGTTTGTTAAACGATGAATGATTGGAGAAGTATTTTGAGAATAGTTTTGAATTTTTAATGTCGGCTTTTTTGATGAGCTTAATTATTGTTATTTTGAATTTTTGAAGAGCTACAATTTTTTTTTGGTGATTTCTTTATTATGGAAATTTTGTTTTTGGTGGTTATAAAGAGGCTTTTTATTATAAAATCCGTTTTGAAAATTACCGATAATTTTGAGATTTTTTAATAATTTAATGATATTGTGTAAATCTTTTTTTTTTTTTTTTGAGCAATTTTGAAAAGTAAAATGGTTTAAATGTACCGATAAACATTGATTTGGTCTCTTTGAAAACGATTTTTGTAATGGATTTTGATTAAAAGTACTTGGAAAAATCCAGTTGCCAATAAAACAGAATTTCAAAATAAAAAAACGGTATCGAATTTTCTTTCTGCTTTTCAATTTCAAAATAACATACTGATATAGAATTTCTTTGTGAGTCAACGATAATAGCGTACAAGAAGCCAATCTAGCTAAGTGTATTAAATAGTTTGATAATACTTTTTTTTTTTTTAAATAAATCGAACAAAAAAAATAATGAAATAGCTTGTTTTATTTCAAAATGTAATGAGTGTTACTAGTTTCTTAGTAAAAATGATTGTTGATAAAGATTTCATTAGCTGTTCCAATAAAGACTTATGCTGCCTTTGGTTACTACTTTGTATAAGCCAATCTACAAAACATAGTTCAAGACTGTCAAGCTAATAAAATATATAAATCCAATATTATTTTTTGTACTTAAAAATTTAAATTACATATTTTACCTAAAACTAAAAAAATTCAGATTAATTTATTAAAATAACATTTTTAAATTCGTGAAAAAAAAATTCATATTCTCCTCTTATCAAAGCACAGACATATTTCCAATCCATTTTACCAAATACTTTTTATGATAGCCACATAGAACACAGTGACATCAAGCTATATACTAAGCTCGTAAACGCATCCGTTCAAACTACCTATAAAAAAAAAAAAAAAAAAAACAAAAAAAAAAAAAAAAAAAAAAAAAAAAAAAAAAAAAAAAAAAAAAAAAAGAAACCGTATTTTTGTCATGCCGAGCACAGCAAGGTAAAAAAAACAAGAGTAAGCTTGAGCGACAATAGAAGTGAGCCTAGCCTTTGACATTTGACTCTTGCGTTTTTTCCATTCGGACAGCAGTTCGTCCACACATGTCGCTAACTCTCGCATCTATGTATATATATATATATATATAAAAACCTCAGGAAAACAATTAAAGTGACAAGTGCATGTCTCTCAGTAGCACAACGGCAGGTCAAGTCAGTTTTTTCGTATATATCCACCTGCTTGATCCACACAATACATGTGTATGCAATCGACAAAAGAGGATATTTAAAAAAAAAAAAAAAAAAAAATCAACCGGACGCTTCTCTTCGACTAGTATACAAAAATCGACATCAAGGGAGGGACATGTATATATACGTAAGGGGGTTGTATCACGTTTTTCCTCTTTCGTTATTTTTCCCGGTAAGAGAGAAGGCATCAGCAGAAGCAGAGAACAGGACCCGATATGCAACATCTCGGGGATTTTTAGGCTGCTGCTGCTTCTGACAGCTCGGTGATTTAGTTTCTCGCGCGAGTATATGTGCGCACGTCAGTCGTTGGGTTATATAGCAAGCTTTTCGATGTGTATATGTTTTCCTTTTCTGTGTGTGTGTGTGAGAGAGAGAGAGAGAGAGAGAGAGCAAAGCCACGTGTGTCATTGACACGCTTCTCTCTCTTCTCTCATGTATATATATAATATTTCTGAGACCGCTGATATGCTGCTAAAACATTACTGAAAATTTTTCTGATGCTTTTCTTTTTCTTCTCTTCTTCAACGAAAGCTCAACTTCCTCTTTTATTTCTTATTTTCTCGAGGCTATTGCTTGCAGGAGCGATGAACTGGTGCTGATTTTTTTTTTCTTAGATACCTTGGTGTGGATCTAGCAACGATGTAAAAGATGTGAATTTTGTATATAGTGTAACAATTGTGTTGATTTAACATTGATACTTTGGTTGATTTGACTAGTTTGATTTATAAAATATTTTTATTAAATTAAATAATTCTTGTAAACGATAAATGTATACAAGTACAATAATAAATTTCTTTTTATATGAATTATGATAAATGTTGTTATTGATTCATAAGTTTCTTTGAACTGAAATTTGAAATAAAAAAAAAAAAAAAAGAAAAATTAACTGCACGCGTTCGTTGACACATGCGCTTGATATTATCAGTATATATTCATCAAAACACAGCTGAATCAATTTCAATGAATAATTATTTTAATTTCATGTGTATTTAATTTCGAAAAAATTGTAATTATTGATAATTAATTTTAAACTAAATAGTGAGTGCAAAATTAAAAAATAACTAATTAAGTAATTAATTAATTAAATTAATGTATAGTGCAACAGAAAGAGTGATTACTTACATCTTATATCTTTAAGTTAAGAAGTTCTTTGCTCAGCTGAATTATCAAAATATTTTTATCAAAAGAATTTTAATTGACATGTCTGTGTGTATAACTAACTTTTAAGAAACTTTATAAACTTTTTGCATACAATCTTATATCCCGATATAGAAATTCCAAGTCTTTGCAAGGCTATTAAAATTTCGGTAAAATAATGTATTCAAAAACTTTAGTAAGACTACGTTATTATTTGTCGAGTTTATCAGCTATATTTCATATTGGATATTATTTATTTTTATTTTCTTTTTTTTTTTCTTTTTTAGAATCAGTCAGTGACTCAGCATTTAAAAACAAATTAATCACATTAAATTTGACGAAAATACACTACTACTACTACGTCGAAATTTCACTCCAATTCATTACTCAGCAAATATACTTGATAATTATTTTTAATTAACTAAGATTTCATTTAAAATTTGTCATATTCGCTACTAAAAAATTAAATTTGTTTAATTAATTAAATAATTTTTTTTATGACAAATAAAAAAAAATCTTTCTTATGAAAAAAGATATTTTTTTTTTTTGAAAACAAGCTTCGCTACATTTAATATTAAATGAACTCGTGATTACATATATGAATAGACAATATATTACGAGAATGATTACGCTTGTCATTAAACGCGTCATTTTCCAACATTTAATCCAAGTCGATAGCTAAATTATCGATCGAACCAATCTAAAATATCAATCTAAGCGGAAAATTATCCAACTCCATTTTTGTACAAACTTTATTTCACAGACCTAAAACTAAAAGCTAAAAAAGAAAATTGGTATATATAATATATAGCGTTAAATAAACGATTACTCGAGTAATCGCTTGTCGCAACGTTACTGCGTTCGCGCAATCGAGTGTTTGTGACTCACGCGACTCTATCTTTTTTCTTCGTCATTCCGAAATACGTCTTTTTTTTTAATTTTAAAATAACGTATCCCTTTGTCTCTCTTAAACTTTTCGTCTTGCTCAGTCAAATTGTGGTTATATATACGCTGGTTTTGAGTGTTTATTTTGTAATCTGATGATAAGTATGATTCATAGGTATTTTCTCTATCCCTTCTCTTTTCGATCAATTTTTAAAATAAACGCTGTTTAAAAGAATAATAAAATATTCTAGAATCGAATAATGATTTTAAACTTTATGCTTAAAAATACAAAGTGCATATTGCATTGATTTTTACACTGTAAATTTACATTTCTAGAATTTTCTTTGGCCAGATAAATAAAAAAAAAGAATATTGCGTGTGAATATATATTTTAGTTTCTTGTTCTATAGAAAAATACAAAAATATAAATGAATTTAAATTTGGTGCAAAATATTGCGCACGAACGCAAGTCCAAGTTAATGTAAAGGATTGGACGAAGGGAAACTCCAATAATTTCATTAGACGATTTTTTTTTTCTATTATTCACTAAATTTAGCTGAGAAAATATCTAGCGTTTTGCTTTCTGAAAAAGAAAGCTTTGTATTTTGTTTTGCTATAAATCGATCGGAAGGAAATGAAAGAAAATTCGTTTTCGCTCAAGTCTGTAAAGAAAAGGCAGATAAAAGGATGTAAATGTGTTCAGAAGGGTTAGACAATATGTAACTCGTAAAATGTAAGATGAAACGAAGGAAAGCGAAAAGACTGCGGAAATTAATTTTTGAAAAGAATTATGATTAAAACAAATGACCTATTTCTTTTTTATTGTAATGTAAAATTGTTAAACGTTACTTCAAAATTAATTATTTATAAAAATTTTCCTCAAATCCATTAAAACACATTATATATCGACATACATAAAAAGCCATTACTTTCTTTTTTTTCTTCTTATTCTCAAACGATCAAATTTTTTCAAGCCACACCGACACCGCACCAAGTAACAAGCTAAAATAACTGCGCACACAATACATTCAAAAGAAAAAGCACTAAAGGTTCGCGAAACGTTAAAAAAAAAAAAAAAGTCAAAGACGAGCGCGAGGGTAGGAGAGACGATGACGGAGTCGAAGAAAAACGGGTATAAGCAAGCCAAGTCGGAACAAAAGGGCAAAAAGCGTTTGCTCGCGAGAGAGAGAGAGAGAGAGAGAGAGAGAAAAAGAGAACGATGGCTAAGCGCGCGCGCGCAGCATAAAGATTGCGCGATCTTGCAAATTTCTTTGTGCGACTCGATTTCGCGGCAACTTTTTTGCCCTCTAACTCCCCTTACATCCCACCACCTTTATTATCCACCACCTTATTCTCCACCCACGATCCTACTATACCAAGGTATACTCGCCCTTCCCTTATAGAAAGCGCGCGGCCGGCACTTTTGTGCAAAACTTTTAACAAGTATTTTTCATTAAAATTGCTCCTCCTCCCCCTCCTTTTCTTTCTCCTTTTTCCTTCTTCGTCTGTTGCGAAAAAGAAGATGAAGAAGAAAAAGAGGTGGAGGGAGAGGGAGAAGTGTGGAGAAAGGAAAATAGCAAAATGCGGAGTGGTGGCTAAGGGTGAGTGGGTGGTTGGGTGGCGCCTAACGATTCGCGACCTAATTAATCCGCGGGTCATTAGTTTTTATTTAATAAGCTCCCCATACCAGACCCTCTTCGTCTTTCCTTCTTCTTCTCTCTTACCTTTAGCCTGTCGCGTGGGTCCAAGAAGGTGGTGGAAGAGGAAGAAGAGGAGAGGATTCTTTCTCTCTCTCTCCTCAAGCCCTCTCCTCTCTCGATTTATAACTGTATATTGCGGAGGAGGCACTCGCTTTTCCGTCTGCCGAGAGCTGATAATTGGAAAACTCATTAACTGTTGTTTTGAGGGGGGTTAGTCGTGGTGGTAAGAGGTTGGTGGATGGTGGTAAAAGCTTTGGGCCAAGAAGGAGGGCTAGAGAAAAAAATTTTAATTAGAAATCGTTCGCGGCGAAGAAAAGGAGGTGATTTTTCACTTGGTGTGTATAGTGTGTTCCTTGGTATTTGAAAGAGAGAGAGAAAAAGCTCGCGCTTGGAAATACAATTATCCTTATATAGCAAAAGGTGAGGGCTTGAGGGATTTTGTTTCGAGTCCTTTGCTTTATAATTCGAGTGAATTTTTGTGATTTCTGATGGTAGTAGCAATTGGCAACTTTGTTGCAATATTCAATTTTTTTGATTATTATTTTTCTTTTTATTTTTTTGTGAGAAAAAAAAGGCAAAATGTTTTTTGAAAAACTATCGGCTACGTGTTATCTAGTCTTAATTTGGATTTATCAATTTATCGCTGGTATTTTCAAATGATTAGTTGCAAGACTTATGTAAATAGTTATACGAACATTTTAATAAAACTACGTTAAAGATCCGGAACGAATTTTTATTTGTTTTTCTTTTTGATTTTTCTGATCTCACATATAGCTTAACACGTATAGTTTTATGTGAAAATCATTAATTATGGTAACGCATAATTTAAATGTCTGTGAAATGTTGAAATTATAATTTATGTCATTTAGTTGATTTTTTTTTTTTAATTTTCAAACTAATTTTACATCTATCCTGTAACTTTATAAGTTCTTGTACATAACCAACAAAAAAAAAAAATAAAATGACTTTTGCATATTTCAATATAATAAACTCTGACGTCAAACGTATACCCAGAGAATATGTTAAACGGGCAAAATATACTACGTAATACTTCGAAAGAATTTTGTCATCATTCGAACACGGATATCATAAAATCACTTTTTTTTTTGTCAATATATAAAACGATCGAGTATTACCAAATCGTAATCTAAATCGTATAATAATAAAAAAAAAAAAATTATAACATTTTTTCGAAATCTAAACTTAATCAAACGATAAAAAAAATTTCAACATACTATTTTTCTACATTACTCTATTAATTAACCAAGCAATTAATTGTAAATAAATTGAGAACATTTAAAATCAATTTCAAGATATCAAACTGATAAAATTCATTTTAGACTAATGACCTCACATTTTATTTTGAAAAAAACAACATTTATAAAATCGTTCATATAAAAAATATTTTGAGATTAAATGCATTATCAGAAACCTATAAACGAGAACTCCTCACTTTCTAAAAATATACAAGCGCAGTAGATAAGAAAAGGGTCTATCACTATCTAGCACCAACCAAAATTTCTCTTTTTTTTTTGTCTTCTTTTTTTTTCGAGAACTTTTCGAAGGCCTTTTTTTACAGGTCGTCAAGAGACCGCAGAGAAATATTTCGTCACTCGTTGATCGTCGCGCTTGATTCCCGATCGTTTCGTAAGGCTATTGCTTGATCGTCGGTAATTTCGTTCTCGATAAGCTGGCTCTTATAATATAGTTGAGAAAAAACAGAAGAGAAAAAAGGGGAGCGAAAATTTCGAGCGCGACTAATGAGTGTCTGTGCGAAAAACTTGTGTCTTTTTTTTTGCACCTTGATTTCACACGCTGTGAACACACACATACATTCATCTAAGTCATTCTAAGTTTCACAGGTTGAACTTAGCTGGGCCAAATCGATATTTTTCGCTTTCAAAAAACTGTATGAGTTAATTTACATGCGAGTGTCTCTTTGACGCAGTCACCGTTGTTGCTGTTTTTTTTTTTTTTTCTTTTCTTTCATACTCTTTCTACGAGAGCTATATCGTCATTACTATACTGAATCGATTAGCCTTGAGCCCCCCTGCCCCTTCTTTTTCTCTCCTTTAAAAATTTCATGCAAAAATTCCGAGAATCGCTTTTGTGGAATTTATACGAAAACGAAATTATTTTGTTTTTTTTTTTCTTTATTTATTTTTTTAGCTTGCCTGTTTATTTTTATAACGGATTTCGCAGCTCACGTTCGTTTTTTTTTTTATCTTCTTTCCGTGTTTTTTAAATGGCCTATTCGCGATTGCCAATGGAAATCGCGACGATCGTTCGATTTAAATTCATTCCCGCATCTACACATATGTACATACACATATATTCATATTGTGCATTTGGAAAACGTTGAACTGGAATTTGATAAAAAAAATTTTTTTTTTATCGGTCAAGCGAGCATTTAAAAATTTTCCTTCGTATTTTGTGTTCGCTTACAAAAACGAGTCATTGGCCGGGAAGTGGGAATAACAAAAAAAAGAGAAAAAAAAAATGAAAGAAAAAAATATAAAAAGGCCGGACCGATAACGAGCGACAAAAAGTTATCTTCTCGTGTAAAATTCGTGTATGTGTCTGTGTGTTGAAAGAAAAAAAAAAGAGAGAGTACAGAAGAAAACAATTCTTAGAAAACTACTGGAGGATAAAAAAATTTTTTTTTTATATATATATTGCTTACTGAACTCTCAGTGTTTCAATTTGTCAAAGATTGCAATTTCGTAAAAAAAGGGGAAACACTGAGTTGGTGGTCTCTGAGATTTACGCTTTTGAGTTCAGAAATGGAATTTTTATCTTTTTTTCTTCTTTCTTTTTTTTAATCGGATAGGAAAAGGAGGCCAAGGTGCGTTGTAAAAACGTCAACATAATTCAAAAAAATTTTTCCTTCCTCAAAACGGTTATTTTGTTCGATTCTTATCAAATCTAATTGGCGTGATCATGTGGCCGTAATCAAAAAAAAAATTTTTTTAATCAGTCGAATCGTTTAGTAGATAGATTTTATAGTTACGCAATAAAAATAATAAAACCAAATGTTTTTTTTCGAATATCTGTGTATCTGTGTGATTCTTATTTAATTAAAACCATTCAACCAGCTATTTTTAAGCAATATATACTTACTAAAAAATTATTATATTTAACAAAATATTAAATATAAAGATTATATCTCGATTTCTGAGTTAACAATTTTATTGGTCACTTATTTAGCGTATTATAACGTCGAATGACTTTGATTTTTCTATTTTACGTCAATAATTTTCAATTCAACATAAGGAAATTTTCCAAATTCCGTTACATAAACACCACAAGATAAAATAAATGTGTGTATGTGCGTGTATTTCTTTTTTTTATTTAACTCGTTTTGTAGGTTTTATCGTCGCGTGAGTGTGAATTTTTTTTTTTTTTTTTCAGGATGAAAACATCGGTTTTATGTATTTAAATTCTTGATAAATAATTATTTCAATAATCTTATCTGCGGAATTTTACTACTACGTAAATATAATCGTATATTCCACTAAGTGTATGTTCGAAATGATTTATTTGAAAAAATTTATCACTTTAAGAATCATAACAAATAAATGAATCAATCGATCCGTGTTTTGCAATACATTTTTACTAGTATAGGTACTCGAATTTAAATTTATTTATTATAAACAAAATCTTTTTAAGATTTTTATCTTTTGTGATTGATTAATCGATAAATTTTTCGTTTTTTCATGACATACTTTATTTAAAAATACTAATAATTCGCGATAATAAAATACCCACAATGAAATTCTTTCAATTAAAAATCTATAAAACGCCGCATAAAAATTAAAAACATCAAACTTATCAAATATACATATACACCCAAAAGCAGATAAGAAAAAGAAACTCATTTTGCAAACTTATTTTTTCTCATATACCCAAACTGCTTCAGCTAAAATTCCATCAAATCTGCGAAATGAAATAAAAAACAGCAAAATAACCAATTCACATTTAAAAAAAAAAAAAAAAAAAAAAAAAAAAAAAAAAAAAAAAAAAAAAAAAAAAAAAAAACAAAAAAAAAAACAAAATATCGAGTTTGTATCGACATATAAAACTCCTCCTTCTCTCTTCCACTATCTTTGTCTCCCTTCCCGACTCTCATACATTCTCGTATAAGCTTAAATTAGCCTTATAATTACGTGCGACCAACCGAGAAAGAAAACAAACCTTCAAAATATCCACAAAATAAAAAAAAAAAAAAAAAGAAAGGCTCTGGACGGAACTTTGTTAAAGCAGTTATGGTTATAGTAAAACAAGTAAGTAAGCGTACAATCAAAAGAAAGAGAAAGAAAGAAAGAAAGATAGTTCCAGACTTTTAAAGAACGAGGAAGAAGAGACAACGGAACTTATAATACTCTCCGCGAGTATATATATATAAGAGTGAGAGAAGAGGCCCAGATATAAAAATATCCGGCACAGGCCACGGAAGAGATGTATATATACTTGCCACCGACCTCGAGAGAAAAGAAGCCTCCCCGACGTTCATTCATCGCTACGTTTTCTTTCATCCCCTCCTCCTCTGCTCTTTTACTCTCTTATACACTTCTCCTATACTGCTGCCTCCCACTTTTACACTTTATTTTTTTCTCTCTTTCTGGCTCGCGCGAACAAGATGTAATCTCACACGCTGGCAGGCTAAGAGAGATTCAGCTACTGCTACTGCTGCTGATGATGTTGTGGCCCTGACTTGTATTTTACCGATCGAATGTATTTACTATTCGACTGAATGAGTATATATATTTATATATTTAATATATTCAAAACAAATGAGCTGGAATTTAAGTTGTGTGTTATTATATTTATATTTATATATATTTACGGTTTTGTATAATTTAGCACTTTAATAGTAGGTATAGTGATTCGCGAACGTGAATGTATGTTAGCGCAAGGTCGAGCTAACAGTTTATATGTATGTATGTGAGGTCGCTGTTGCATGGAAAGAGAGAGAGTTGAGAACTTCATATAACGGACCACTGTTAGTTTTATGAAAGTTTATGTTTATATACAAAAGTGTTGGATTGTGTGGATTCAAAAAAGAAAAGGGAGTAATCTGTGATGAATTGATTTTTAAAAATATTTAATTTCTGTGAATTTTCATTATAAGATTAGAATTTCAATGTCTGATGATTTTTTCGCGATGTTTTTTTTTTTAACTGATTATGGTGAAAAGCTTAATTCGTATCGTAAGTGATACAAGCATCATAAAATAACCATAATCAAGTACTTTCTGTTAAATTAAACTAACATAATAAACCAAATTCATTACAACATTACAATATACATTTTTTTTAAAAACACAATTACACTATTTCGTATACATATTTTTCATTCTAATTCACACATCCATATCACCTGTTGAGTCTACACACACATCTGAAAAAAAAGAAAGAAAGAAAAAAAAGGAATGTTATGTTTCCGCAGCATATAGCTGGCATAACAGCGTATAGTAGCAGCAGCAGCAGCCTCCAAAAGCAGCATATTCTAGAACGAGAGAGAATGAGAGAGAGAAAGAGCTTTCCATTGCAAAGGTCGGCCTGTTGTAACGCTGCATACATTCACGCGTTTGCTGGTTACTGAATGGAGCGCGCAGCCGGTCGCGTCAGCTGGGAATGGAGAGTATAGTATAGAAGGAGAAGAGGCGAGAGAGAAACAAACTCTCTCTCTCTCTCTCTCTCTCTCTCTCTCTTCTCATCTCGCTTGCAGCAGCAGCAGCAATGTGCTGTGATAGTATAGTAAAACGAAATTGTGGAAAGGGAAGGCTTGGGTCAATGAGAGAGAAAGATGTAAATTCGCGAGCATGTGAGGAATGCGAGAGTAAGAGAGAGAGAAAGAGAGAATCTCTGGAGGATTAGAGAGTATGAGCGCGTGACCAAAACTTTGGCTTTTATCGGATGCTGATACTGATACTGCTACTTGATATTATTTAAGCGTTGCTAGTGTTATTGAAATATAATTATTTTTATTATGTTAAAATTTTTAAAGTTTTTTGAAGACGATGTTTTTTGGGAGTTAATATTTTTGAATGATTTTTATTGGTTTTGTATAAGATGATTATTAAATGATTTAACTTTGCAATAGATGTGATTGTAATGTTTATTTATCTCAAGAAAGGAGTAATTAATAGACATTTATTTATTTAAGACTAAATAAGTAAATTAGGAGAAAAAAAATGAAAGTAAAAATATTATGTAACGAAAAAAAAAGACTTTTCTAGTAGAAAATTTATCTGAGATATTTGAAAACGATTATTAGTATACATATGTTTCTTAAATTGTATACCTATCTTTTATATTAGTTATTTTATCAACGGATTCCTCTACAAGTAAAAATAGATTAAAAAAAAAAAGATTACAAAATAAACTACATTAAAATTGATGAACTGCATTTTCTTACGAAATTGAAACGGAATTGCAGATAAAGATTAAGAATCGCTACGGAAAAATTTGAAAAAAAAAGTCAGACGTGTCGAAAACATGCCAAACATGCAAAATTAAAAATTTATACATTGCACTGTCTTTTAAAATGTGATCGAACAACGATCATATTGAAATCTACTTGTAATGTTTTTCCACAATAATTGTTATAAGCTCATCAAGTGAATTAACTTCATTTGAACAAATCGTCAATATGATTTCTAAGCTTTTTTTTCTTGTTCATCTTTCTTTAACAAAAATAAATTTATTTTTTTTTTTATATTTACACTTACAAAAAACTTTCTCGACGCTCAGCTTACCTATTATCTTTTTTTTAAAATAATTCCGTTCAAAATTATTTTTTTCAGAAAATTTTACTTTAAATTACTGATATTAGCTTAAATCACTTATTTAACATTTTCAAACTACAGTCCAGTTTTCCAGTTCCAGTATACATTATACACACCATACAGAAGCTCCGATTACGATGCAAACACATGTGCAAGCAGTATGGCATATTATCAAAAACAAGATCGAGAGATCTTAGATGTTATATATACTAGCTTACGTTGAATGAACTGTAAGCAAGAAAATAAAATAAAAAAAAATAAAAAAAGGAGTTGGTGTTAGTGACCGTGAGCATATGTGTGAATGGATCTTCTTTAACTCTCAATGTAGACACACAGTTTCCTCTTCCACTACTATTGTCTCTTTCTCTATCTTTTACCATATCGGTGCGTCTGGTATGTAGAGAAAAACATAGTTGTAATATATACATATTTACAATCGTATAAACAAGTGGTATATACCTATATACAGACATTGTATTTTATTTTATACAAAAGCTGTTTTTCAAAATTTTTAAAGTCTGGTAAGTAGTAGCACAAAAGTAGCGTCTCAACATACGCATTAACAAAATTCTTATTTCAAGTTATTCCTCGTTTCTCCTTACTGTTACTGTATCAACATATACGTACCTGTGGTATAGTTTGCTCGTTAAAATAAGTGTAAGCATATATCTAGTATAGATATGCTAGATGTTCTGTCGTTTTTACGCTTGACGTGTCGTTATGCCTTTTTGCTTATACAATTGAGCTCGTTTCTTGATGTGAGCTTTCACAAGATAAAATTTTTTACT
This sequence comes from Leptomastidea abnormis, assembly GCA_030522805.1. Taxonomy (NCBI): domain Eukaryota; kingdom Metazoa; phylum Arthropoda; class Insecta; order Hymenoptera; family Encyrtidae; genus Leptomastidea; species Leptomastidea abnormis. The sequence continues at coordinate 25,987 of JAPYZE010000758.1, forward strand.
ATTATTATTCATACGAATTATTTGCTGCAAAAATGAAAATTATTTAAAAAAAATTTTTTCCTTTTTTATTTTTTCTCAGAATTAAATATGAATAAATTTTAAACAATATTGAAATATTTAAATAATTGAAAAAATCATAATTCATATAATATATTTGAATTATTATCTTATTAATTATTATCTATTGTATGACGTTTCTAAACAAATACACTCAACTGTAAACTGCATTAGAATAAAACGGAATCTGCATTTATTTTCATCTGAAGTAAAGCAACACGTAACCAATTGCATCCGGTACATTTAGCGAAAGAAAGAAAGAGAGAGAAAAGCGCGACCGTGAAAAGGCATCCTCTAACCCCGAGAGCCGTCAATGCCGCTGAGAGAGGGAGAGAAAGAGAGTTTGGTATAGAGAGCTTTGCACGTTTGAGGGTCGTATACTATCGAGCATATATATAGGTATAAAATGGGTAAAAAGAGCGTCGAAAGGGAAACGCCCGCAGGCGCAAAGGGTTTCTCTCAATTGGATATATAGGTATATATGTATGGGGTTTATATAGAGTCAGGAAGAGGAATCGTATGGAAAGGGAAAGTTGAGAGGGAGGAGAAGTGAAAACTCATGAAGAGACACGCGGGAAAAAATTGAATTTTCGTTAAAAGTAGAAAGAGGTGATGATGTTTAAGTTGGCTGTTCGAGTTGGAAGTGAGTGACTGTCCCTACTTACTGCTGTATTACTACTTTTTTTAAAATTAGAGGTTTTGTAAAAGTGATGAACTTAGAGTTTTTTTGAATTGATTTAATTTTTAAATAATGTTCTTTTTAATAATTATATTTATTTGAAAATGTATTTGTTCTAATTTTGTTATTTACAAAGATTAAAGAAAATTATTTTTTTTATGTTAATTTTTGCCAATTTGTTACAAAGTTCTTGATAATAAGCAAATAGATATAATTATGTTCTATGGAAAGAAATAGTTCTATTATTTGCATTTTGTTTCTCGAATAAATTTGCTGTTCCGTTCTAGAAAAAAAAAAAATTTTTTCATGTCGTTTGAGAAAGCGTCCTATATAATGTAAGAAAAAAAAAATAATCTAACAATACATGGGAATCAAGTTTGAACATACAATAACTAAAATACAATGGTATAGAGGAGGGTATGCGTGTATACTGATGTAAATGAAATACTTATCAAGTACATCGATACATATTTGTTTTCTAAGATCTTCATATCTTCTATTTTAATTCAAAACCTCTTTTTTTTAATGGAGCAAATATATTATTTTTGATTTAATATTATTGTAAATTATAAAATAAGTAATAATTATATTAATGATATTTTTATTTTAATTCACAGTAGGTATGCGTTAATTTAAACCTAGCATTATTATTTTTATTACTTCTTCATTACGCAGCTGTAATTGAATTAAACATAACTGAAAGGCTAATAAAAAAAGATAAAAATATATCTTTATTGTTTATATTGAACTCATTTTTCACATCCGTTTTTAATAAAAAAAAAATGAATCAAGAATATTATTTTTATAGCTCATCTATTAAATTATATTACCATATAAATTACAACAACAAAAAAAAGCTTTGTAAATACAAAACAAAATTAAAAAAAAAAAGAAAATGAAGAACAAAGGAAAAACTACGAGTAGAGTTTATTTTTGAAAAAGTACGTACAAAAAAAAAAAAAAAAAAAGAATAGTAAAACTTCACATTTTTAACAAAGTCATTTTCTCTCTTTACATACATTATTCATAAAGAATATTTTAATACTTAAAAATAAACTTTTTTTTTTTTTTTGAAAACTTTTCTGTTTGTTACGAAAACAGTTGTATACATCTAGTTAAAACATTAAATTGTAGTATATAAATCTTTACGACTTTAAAAAAGCTTGCTTATCCTATTTTTCAAAAATTCATAACTACAACAGCTATTACACTTTTACACCATTTTTAGACTTAAACTTTATAATTCCAACCACAACTTGTACAAAATTAAAAAAAAATTTGAATAATTAACAAGCTTAATCCTATTATACAGTACCAACATTCTATTCCTGTATTCCTCATAAAAAACCATCAGGAAAAATTTACATCTAACTAACAATGATATATAAAACCAAAAGATTTCATAGCTACTATACGTAAAAGTATACGTGCACACCAACATATACACTGTTTTACGCGTCAAACTCGTAAACAAGAGAAAGAAGGGTGAGGAGGAGGGGAAGGTCGTCTCTTGTGAACGAGAAAACCGAGAAAGCTTTTCGATTCAATGTAACGTTAAAGTCTGTCCTGTAAATGCACGTGGATATATAGAGAGAAAAAGCTACTCTTCTCTCATTCAGTATATATGGTAGCGACGTCATCCACTTCCCTCTTTCTCTCGATGCTTGAATGTATATGTATATAGGTACGTGTAAGTGTAAGCGGTTCTCTTTCTGTCTCTTTTACTGGGACCTGTTGATTTTCAACGTTATAAGAGCGGGATATCTTCTACGAGTCCTCGGGTTACTGTTGTTCTAGTTTTGTTCAAGCTTTGGAAACTGATCATTTTTTAATTTGTTAACTTGATGATTTTTGTATATTGTAATTTAGTAAATTATGAAATTTTTTTGTTGTGTAAAAAAAAGAATAAATATCTATCGTTTTATATTATTTACAAAATCGGTCCAGGGACTAAGTAACAGATGAATAGTAACAAGTAAAATAAAAAAAAATAAAATTTTTCTATAAAATTTGTATAAACAAATTTTTTCTCCATTGTTCAAAAATTTTTTCGTATTTTCAAAATTAAAAAATTATCAAGTAATTAATTGAGTTGTCGATTACTCATGTGATAAAAGAATGAGAAAATAAACAGGAACTTTGTATGGCTTAATTGGCAGAGCGTATATAGGTTTCGTAATTCACAGATCGTGAGTTCGATTCCCAAAGTCTGTCGTATCAAGTATCCGAACTTTAACCGAAAGTATATTCATTAGAATATTAAGAAAAGGTTTAAAATTTATTAAATTTTAATAAATTTAATCTCATTCGCAATTTGCCAAAGATTTTGTTCAAGACATATTGTTTAACTAAAAATTATACAATATGGAACTTGATGTTTGCAAATAGTTAAAAACAGTAATTTTTTTTCTTTAAATTTTATAACTTTTTGTTTTGGTTTTTAAACTTATAGCATAAGGTAATGCTTAAGTCTATTTTGAAACTATCAAACTATTAGATCAGTCGACTTTTTTATTTTATAATTCACCACTCACAAACTTTCACACTTTAATATTTAAAAAAAGAAATTAATTAATTTATAAGTCAATTAAAAATCATTTATTTACTTATCGTATTAAATATAATATTCAACATAAATGGAATTTGGATTTGGATATTATTCGCACCCGAGAAAAAAACCTGTACTTTACGTACTATTCTCTGAAATTAGAAAAAATTAATAACATTTAAATACTTACGACAATTAACAAAAAAAATGATATACATAAAAATCAAGTTAAACGTGTACCTCTATATATTTCTTTAGCTCGTTTGTAAAATGTAAATTCATACGATAATTACCGCGAATTGTAACCTGATTTAAATTATAAAGAAAAAAAAAATACACCTCGCTTATATCACATTTATATACATTCAAAGTATCCTTTTATTCATCAACTTATTTATCGTATCAAGATTCACTACTACTCTTCGACGTATTAACGTCACAAATCCATTAACCATTCAAGAATAATAAAAAATAAAAATCATACAAAAGCAAAAAAAACTAAAGACTCGCTTCACAAGTTGTAAACAATTTTTCCAAACCAGTTCGAATTTTCTTGAAACTGCAGTAAAATAATAAAATAAAAAGTGCCATTGCAATCTCAACATAAAAAGCTCTAATTTAAATACTCTTTATACACAATTTACATACACATATTACACAAAAATATCCTAATAACCCATAGATATTTAAAAAAAAAAAAAAAACCATCATCTTACACGTATACAAATACATATAAGAGCAGCCTGTATGCGGTATCATCGTCAAAGGGTTATCCCAACACCGCAACTTGAGGAATTTGGCGAAGCACGCGTGGCTCGGCACGTGTGAAGCCGCACACATACTTTTATATACCTACCTACACAGGCAGTAGCTTGATGCTGCACATCATATACAGCCTCAGTGCATCTCCCCTCTATTATGCACACACAAGCGCAGAGGGGGAGAGAAAAGAGTCGTGCGAAAGACTCGCGCGAGCGCCGCATATATGCACATACATACACAAATACCTCCACTTTTACGTGGTTGGAGGTTTGTTTTGATGCTCGCGAAGCTGCATGTATACACGCAGCAGCAGCAGCAGCAAAAGAGAAGGAGGAGAAGAAGAGAACCACCAGCATGCAGGGCTTCGACCGCGAGTCGGAGAGTAAAGAACGAGTTGAAGAACCTGCAGCAGCAGCAACACACACCGAGTATATATAGATATAGATATAAAGGCGCCTCTCTCTCTCTCTCTCTCTCTCTCTCTCTCTCTCTCTCTTTCTTTGCCTTTCCCGATCATTAACTCGGCTAGCGTGCGCAGCTTTATATCTCTCCTCTCTCTCTTTTCTCCATGGTGTGACTCCCCCCTTCCATTGAGAAGCTCTCTTGGGTTTTATGGAATGTTGCCGGGAGTTGTTTTTCTCTCTCTCTTCTCTCGCTCGTGATGAAATTTGCACAGCTAAATTCATCATTCGAAAATTTCACGGCTCTTTCTCTTTCTCTCTCTCTGTCTGGAGCGTAGTTATTATATTATATGCGTTTTTTGAAAGCGTCTTAGTAAAATCGTTTGAAAGTTGTTTTTTTTTGCTTAAAATATACATATTTATAGAAATTTCAATTTTTCTTATAAGATAATTTTTTTTTTTTTTATGGTATAGCAGTATAGTGACGGAAAGTTTGTCAAGAAATATATATAAGTACGTTTAGCTGTGCTTTACATATATAATGTTCTCACGCTTTGAATCAATTCTTGGCGATCTTGACTTACAGCAGCAACAGCATAAACGATCAAAGCATGCCGCGAGTAGACCTATATATAAATGTATATAGCTCATGATGTGATGGTATAGTGGCGTTACTTACGAGTTTCTTCATATGCAGATCGATCGAAGGTTCGATGCTCTATGCGTAAACATATATACATACATAAGCGTTTATGAACTTCCGTTGCTTTATGTTTGCTATTACTTTTATAAATGTGTGAATATCATTTGGAATATATCCATAATGTGATTTTATGTTAGAATTTTAAGAGATTTTGTGGTAAAGGATGAGATTTGAATAATAAAGGTAAAGGGAAAATAATTTGGCAACTGGCAACTTTTCAAAAGATTTGAGTTTTTGTTTAGCTTGTAAGAAAGCAAAAAATATATTTGTTATATGATTTTTTTTTCATCGTTATTTATTTTTTTTTCATATTAAAAAAATTATTGATAATATTGTAAATAATTTTAAATGCAAATTATTTGATCTCATAAATTATTGTCAAAGATTTTTCAAAAATAAACCAAACACAAAATGTTTAACTTACGCGAAATCATCTTTCATTATAATAAAAGCTCCCAGAGATATTACTGGCGTACTGTCATAAAGTTTGTAATGCTAAGATATTATTTTAGATTAGTTAAAAGTGAGAAATAGCCTTTTTTTTTGCATTTATTCTGCGATTTCAAGATAAAACTTTACGTAAATATTGCAGTTTTATAACGTTTAAAGATTTAAAATCCGAATAAAAAGATGTATTACAACAATAAAATTTTAGCTTTAGAATTACAACAAAATAAATTAAAATTACAATGATATTCTTAAGTCGTTAAAAATATTATGCCTTTATTTAATATTAACGTTTTCTATTGTAGTTAAAGTAAAATATCTTATTTTTAGGAGCAATAATAGTTCAATATAATAAATTTTAAATTTATTTTATAAATGTTTTTTATTGCAAAAAAAAAAGAAATAATGACATTCGCTCAAAGAAATTCTAATACTTTTCAATTCGATACGATTGAAATTTCAAACAGTTTTTGCAATTTCCTATATAAATGGAATTTAAAAATTTTCAGTCATTGTGACTTAACAAATTTTTCATTCTTCTAATCTCCGGATGTTAAATTGTGTTTTCTATCACAAAAGACGAACGTTTCAGATCGGATTATACCGCGACATAATAGACGAGATTTAACATTTCTTTTCACCCACTATACTTGTTTTTCTTTCTTATCTCATATACCTATACTCGACTTTTGTTGATTTTTATTTTTCTTTAACGGTTACACTACACGCCTTTAATTAGGGAGATTAAATGGAATGTTGTTTTTTTATAATATTTTAATGGAAATATTTTCTATTTATTCAAACTATGTATTTATTTAAATATACGTGTGTAATATGTTAATTTTTATTTAGATTTGCAACGATAAAATAAATTATTTAAATATATTTTATACATTAAAATCTTGTAATTTTTCAAATCTGACATATTTAATATATTATGTGAAATATGATTTTAAATAAATTAACCTTTCATTATTAAGAAATATTAATGAAATTTTTTGTTTTTGTTTCAGGTGAGTATTCATGACTTCAATTCTAGCATTAGCATGAAACTATGACCGTAAGTTTGATAATGCAATTAATTTAATTAAGTATGGATAATAGAAAGTAATAACTTTTCTTAAATATTTTTAAATAAAAAATTTTTTTAATACAATATATTACTATATATTAATTTATCACGGCTATTAGTCTGAATGTCGCTTTAGTCCCAATAGCCTAGTGAAAATTATATCGATATAACCACACAAATATAACGCATCTAACCAACATCAGCATTTCAGTCTCACAAAAAAATACCCTCTCACTTCCTTTTCCATTGCATTCAGCTCCTCAACAAAAAACGAATTTTACCTCAATAAACCCCTCATATTCTCTTCCCCTCTCTCATACCATCCCATCCTCTAAATTTCAAACAACATATATAGAGAAAATCCAGCTGCAGCTCTTATAACCTTAGCAAACGAGAATATTATCATTTTCCGAAAAGCAATGAGCGTTATTGCTTTCTATACTGAATCCCTACAACACTACTACTACTACTACCACCACCCGCGCGTACCAGTTATCTTTTACGATTCAATTCAAATAAAACGTGATAATGGTTCATTTCTCGACTATACGTGTCTCTGTATATACGTATATTTACACACACACATACATGTATAACAGCAGCAGCAACAAAAAATTGTACAACAGAGTGAGAGAGAAATATATAGAAGTCAGTGTCGGGCATCAGACTATCTGGTAAATACCAAGACACACACCGGGAATTCCATGCGTTTCTCTGGTCAAGGACCGAAGTTCCTTGAGAGAGTAAAAGAGAAAAAGAGAGAAATACGCAACCTTCGCGAAGTCGTCACAGAGTATGGGTGTGTGTATACCTTCTTTCTCTATACTCTGTTTCTTGAACTATATTTCACCGGACCAAGTTTCTTAAATCACAAGGCCGACCACATTAACACCATAACATATATACACTTCTTTTCCTTATTCTTATTTTTTTCTTTGTTGTTTTTTACACCATCATTTGCTTTCTTTAAATTTCCTTCCCTTTGCTCCTTTTTCTTTTCCTTTATCCACATTATTTTCCGTTCTCTTTTACCCATTTTTTTGCTTCCCTTTTCTCTCTCTCTCTCTCTCTTCTTCACTGCTCTACCTATACACAAACAGCCATTTCGCGACCTCGTGTGTAAACATCGTCTTATATATGCACATCAATTTCTACCTTTCTCTCTCTCTCTCTCTCTCTCTTTTCGTTCCGCATATATGTATATACACAAACATCATACACTCGCCACCTGTCGCGTGTCGGATCGACAAACGACTACTATAATACTGGTAGCCAAACTCTCTGTTCTCCAGTATATAACAAGTGTGTATATTCTCTCTCTTATATACTACCGTAAAATGTATGAGTGGTAGAAGCGAGAGAGAATGAGTGTACTATACTACCTATACGGTAGCTTTTAACGGCCTGACAAAAGTGTCCGACGATGCGGTGAGAGAAAGAGAGAAGATCGCCATGATGGAGACGTTAATTGGTCCCGGTACAGTATAGTAGGTAGTAGTAGTAGTAGTATTACTACTATAAAGAGTTGAGACTATTACACAAAATGCTCTTATTGCTACTCTGTAAACGTGTGCTGTTCGTGGATTGTTAAATGCTGATTTTTTTTCTTTTGTTTTTTTATTGTTTTCTTTTTTTTTTCTTTTCTTTTTTTCATTCTGCGAATCATAGAATAGAGAATTGCCTCTGGATATCGATGAAAACTTAAATTAGATCGTTTTTATACTTTTACGATACGTGTATGTGTGTTACAGTTACAGACAATGTTTGTAATGCTTTTTCTCTTTTTAAGAGAATGTGTGTTTTCTGAACTGTAATGTTCGATTTGAAGTTTTTTTTTTTTTGTTATACATTTCGAAAAGTGTGTGTATAGGCTTTTAATCGAAATATAAAAGAAATATTTTGAAGTTGATTGGTGATTGCGGATTTACTTTTTTTTGCCTTTTTTTATTATATGTTTGATATCTAATGATGCTGTTACAACGACGAGAATTTTATTTTATGATATTAAACAGGTTGCGAGATTCTTGTTAGTAGACTTTATTTATTTATTTATTTATAAATAAAAAATGTTGACTATGGTTAATTAAAAAGGCGATTGCAATTGAAATATATATTGGATAAGAAAAAAAAAAAATTTTCTACTTGATCAAATAATGACGTCTACTCCAGTTTTTTTTTACATTCAATTAAGATTATTCGTCTGACAATCTTGTCTTTTACTACTTAAGATTTTACCTACTTAAAGTAGATATTAGTTCTATGAATATCAATACGATTTACAAATCGTAATGGATATATCTGTCATCAACATCATAAGCTTTGCATAATTTATGTCAAGTATTTATATTAAATACATTTAAAAAAAAAAAAAAATAAAATCAAATAAATAAATAAATAAATAATGACTGATAACTATATTACATCACTTGTCATCTCATCAGTATTAATTTAAAATCGCGTAAATAATCTGCATTGATTCTCATTTCCGTCTGGTAAAAAGATGAAATAAAAAAAAAATAAATAAAATGCAATCGAGTCTCTCGACTTCACTTAGTAAAAGTCAAACTTCGCGCTTCTTCCGCTCGATCGCTTACTGATTCCCTTTTAAAACCTGAAGAAACGAAGTGAAAGATAGAGAGAAGAAAGAAAGAAAAAAAATAATAAAAGACGCACTTCAAACATCAGTCTTTCTCTCTTACTCTCTCCTTTCCTCTTTTACTTCCGATAATCCAATTGTTTACACAAAAGCACTCAATTTTCCTATATAAGTATATATATATATATACATGTATATAATTTATATATTTTACGGACTGACGAGCTATCCTGTCCGATAAAGGGAAAAGAAAAGGTCCTTAATGTCGCTTGCGCGCTTCTCTCTGCATTATCATTATTATTTTCGCATTAATAATATAGAAATCGATAAAGATAACAATAATAAAAAAAAAAAAAAAATTGTAAAAAGTTTTTTATTGTGTTTGAATTTAATGTTCCGTATAATTTGTATATGCTATATTGATTTAAAACGTTCGTTATATTTTAAAGCTTTTTTTCCTTGACGAAATATAACGATTTGTACATAATTAATGAAGGTACATAATATATATCTATCTCTACCTGGCTCAAGACACATGTTATATAATATAATACGAGTTTGATAATTAAAAAAAAAAAAACAACAACTTGCTTATTTTTAAGTGCAACTCTTCTTTCTCATGTATTTATATTATTTCATGCTCAATTTTACAGGAGAAATAACATTGATATAATTTTATGTCGATATGATAATTTATGTATACAAATCTTCTCTTATTTTACTCTCTTTTGAATGTCGTATATATATACATTTGTGCTTTTTATCTCGATAAAAGAAACTACGATTAATTAAGCGAACGAATAAAACAGTAGCTTCCATAACGATAAAGTGAATTCGAGGATATAATAATATATTATACACATCCAAATGCAAAAATTGAATTATCAGCATATTAATAATTAGCTTCTCGCTCTATTCTCTTCTTCCTCTCACACTATACACAAATGCTTATTATATACAGAAAGCTTTATATTTTTGCTTTCGAAATGTATAAATATATACAAAGCAAAAGTAGCTAACTAACGAACCGCCATCCCTTCCTTTTTCCTTTACTTTCCTTCAGAATAAACCAGGTTGAGAATCGCAGTTTATTTATACGCGAAAACAATCGGTCGGACATTCGAAACTTGAATGTAACGGAGAATCGAAAGAGAGAAAGAAAGAGAGGCGCGCGTCTCGACTTTCCATGCATAAGATGGAAAAATTTACTCACTTTTCTCGAATACACACCGACTCGTTCTCTTATTCTGTAAAAACCTTTGCTTAATGAAAACTCGAAGTAATTATGCAACTGAGGATTAATTACGGTTTTTCCTTTTTGTAAACAAAAGGGCTGAATAGAAAAAGAGAGAGAGAGTCGAGACGTTCCAATGCGATACTTTCTTTCTCTTTCTCTTTTGGTGGGAAAGCTTCAAGGCTTTTTATCCAACAAGCCTCTTCTCTGTGTCTTCATCTTATATTACTGTATATACACCTTTCGCTTCTCTTCTTCATCTCTTCTTCACTATACCAACCCTTCGATATTTTCCTCTTATATACCTTTTTATCCCTTCCCCTCTTTTTTTTTTTTACTTCTCTCGTTCTTTGTATATATAAATATTCTTATGCTCATCTCGTCTCTGATAAATAAATGCGTTTCATTAATCAACGGCTAAAACAAATAAAATAAAAATTAAAAAAAAAAATGAAGTATTAAATAAAAAAGTCTTTTTACTCTTTGTGCGGCCTCGAAACTTTAATAAAGTATATGCATCAAAATTTAATTACGTGTATCATTATTAATTATTATAATTATAACTGAGAATCGTATACTTTTATTTTATTTATTTTTTTTTTATTATTTCAATACACAACTCACAAAGAAGTTTTCTCTTTCATCTTGTATTAAGAAAAAAAAAAAAGAAATTATTTTGATAAAATTTATTAATTAGGTTCTAGAATTAAGTTTCCTCATCTAATAAAAAAAATTGTCACACACCTTAAAAAACTATTGGAATTATGAAAAAAATTGTAATTATTTCGTATCTAAATTTAAAAGTACAATCTGAAATGTCATTTTATATATGCTACAGCAACAATGTACCAATATGTAGTCAGTATTAACAATAGCAAATAAAAAGCTCAAATAAAATGCAGGTGTGCACATACGCGACATAGCGAAAGAAATAAAGAAATAATCAAAAACAACAATTCAAAAAGCAAGTTATAAATTTTCGTAAACGTCTATTTTCTCGAACCGTTATCTTTGTATAATCGTATACGCTTTGCTATACTGAGAGAGAAATAAAGAAAGAAAGAAAGAAAGAAAGAGAATCGCGATATAGGAACCATAGCTATACTATACACAACTATTATTACGCTTTATATATATGCGCGTCGTCGATAAAAACACCATGAGCAAAAAGCTTTACAGTCTAAAAAAGCGAGAGAAAGCTATCTATAGCAAACGTAGAGTAAAGAAGAAGAAGAAAGAGGTATATAAAGTTGGCAGAGATGGTATAGTAAAAAAATATTAACTATATAACGAAGGCCCGCTTATATATAAGTCTGCGCGCGATGGCAAGAAAAGGAGAGCAGCAACCTGAAGGAATCAAGGGGGGGTATACATTTGGTATATAGGTATATAGAAAGACAAGACGACGTGGAAGGAGTTTTGCGCTGTTGAGAGATACAAAAAATAAGGGGACATAATATATTGAGGGTAGGGGGTGGGAGAGAAAAAGGGGTAAATTTTGTCGCGTATATAGTTGCGAGTGGCGTGCAAAAATGTGTATAGTAGTAGTAGTATTAGTAGTAGAGGGGAGGAAAGCAAAGTTGAGCGCCAAAGAAAAAAAAAGTGAGAACCAACGGATTCTTGTATGTATATTTGTAGGTGTAGGTGTAGGTATGTGATGGCGTGTGTTGGTTGCAGAAGAAGTTAGGGGCGAACGAACCAAAAAAAGAAGCCAAAAGAGAAATATAAAGAGGAGAGAGAGAGAGAAAAGAGACGATTTCGCGAAATATATATAAAAAAAGCAAAACATACACAAAAATAAGAAAAAGAAAAATAGAAAATTCAAGAAAAGCCGGGGTAAGGGGGGGGGGGGGGTTGGACACCAGGCATTTCCTCGCGTAGATGTGTGTATGTATGTGTATATATTTCTATCTTGCTCGTTCTTTCTCACTGTTTCGCGGCGGTCGAAAAGAGGTGTATAGTAGTATAGTATAGAGAGAAGAGGGTTGCTGCTATACTGCTGTTATAGGAGAAGAAGGAGGTATAGAGAGAAAGAGAGAGAGAAGCAAGAGACGAGGAGATGATACGACAAAAAATCAGATGCACGGCCATTGGCTGTTCTCAATTCGAATTATTGGCTTCCCCGGTCGCCGTTCGTCAGATTCAACCCCCTTCCTCCCCCCTCCCCTGCAACTACCTCTTTCTCTATCTCTCTCTTTCTCTCTCTTTTAGCTACCCTCCTATACTGTCCTCTTCTTCTATATACCCACCTCCCACGTTTCAGAGCAAGAGGAGTACCAACCACCCTCTTCCTCCTCCTCCTCCTCCTCCTATGACGGTGGTGGTAGCAGCGGATAGAGTTCTCCCTCCCAACCGAAGCCCGTGACCCCGGTGGTGTACACGCCAACAGAGAGAAAAAAGCCCCCCCCCCAACCTCGGACTCTCTCTCTCTCTCTCTCTCTCTCTCTCTTTCTCCCTGTCTCCGCTACCACCACCCACACCCACGACGTCGGCGACGACGACGACGACGACAACGACGACGACGTAGTAGACGACGACGCCTCTGCAGTCGGGTGGTATACTTTTCCCCTCTTTCACTCTATACTCTCTCTTTCTGTGTGCAGAGACGCGCGCGCGCGCGCGTGCGAGTATGAAGCTTTGGCTATGTCCAGAGAGTAAGAGAGAAAAGAAGACATATATACATACTGAGAGAGAGAAGGAGACATAGAGAGAAAAAAAAGTGCGAGTAACGGGGTGTGTGTGTATGTGTGTATATGTATAGAGCAGCAGAGCCCGAAAAAACTTGGAAAAAAAATCCAATTTCGTTGCTATGGTGACCGTCGTCGTCGTCGTCGTCGTCGTAGTCGTACGGTGGTAGCGGTATATAGCGGCGTGCGTTGACTTTGATAAAGATCCCTCCTTCCCTCCTCCTACTCCTCTATACCCTCTATACTGCTGCTGCTGCTACTTTCAACCCTGGGTACCACCACCACCACTCCTTTACTATATATGTATATACACCCTCCCGCCCGTTTTTTTCACCCTCTTGCACTTTTTTTTCGCGCTCTTCTTCTTCTTCTTCTTCTTTTTCTTTTGCCGCCCTCGTCTCTGGCGTTGCTGCTGCTACTGCTACTGCGCCTCTTTTTCTCTCTTACCCTCCTCTTACTCTTCTTCGTACGTACGTATAGCTCATCCCTCTCTCGTTTTTTTCCGATTCCTATAACCGAAGCTCGCTCTCTGACCGGTCGTGCTAACGGGCATTCGTATTCTCTCTCTCTCTCTCTTTTTTCTCTCTTTCGTTGGATATATCCCTTCTTCGATTGGCATGGTCAAGGAGGGGGTGATTGGGAGGTGGTTCAGAGGGATTGGCAATTTTTTTCGTAAAGCTCTATGCCAGGGACAGGGACCAGAAAGTATCTCTATCTCACTCTCTTTTTCTCTTGCTTGCTCTTCTTCTTCTTCTTCTCCTTCTCTCGCCCTGCAAATCGCAATATTTTTTTCAACCCGATTGCAAAGTGAGGAGGGTTTTGTGCTTGAGAGAGGTAGGGAGAAGAGTAGCTTTTACTCGGTGCGGGGACTATGGTCACGCTCTCTCGGCGTATATACACGGTATACGTCCTATCGTTCGATTTTTGGTAGCATTTCTCATATATACCTCGTTCGATCGTCTGAACTGCTACTACTACTACTACTACTACTACTGAGCCTTTTTTTTTACGACGACGACAATGCCACTCGCAAGTGTTTACAAAAAAAGGTGCGCGCACGCGTGGTGTATAGTAAAAGGGTTGTTCAAGGAATCGATAAATGCGAATTTTATTTGATTCTTTTCTTTTTTTTTTTTTAAGATATGGAAGGGTTGGTGCTTTGGATACTCGCTGGATGAATTTAGCTTTAGAGGTGATGGGAAGCTGTACATGGTGTGTTTGTTGCGAGTGAGATATTTTTTGGAAGAGAGAGGGGATGATGCCTAGACGGAGAAATATTAACCGGTCGATATTTTTTATTTTTTGTTTTTGGATGTCTAGTGAAACTGAGAGAGGGAAAGGGTTATTTTTTTTAAGAGGGAAAGGAGGAGAGAGTCTGGATGCTTTTGTGATTTATTGGCTTTAGATCATTTTGGGCAGTGTATAAATGATTTATACTTTTGCGGGTGGCTATTTTTTTTTTGGTAAATAATGGATAAGCGATTTTGCAAATGGTTAATATAATTTGTTGTCTCATGTGTACTGGCTGCGATTGGTTAAAGGTACAATATAGATTGTTTTTAAACATTGTATTTTTTGTAAAAAATTTTAATCTTTTTGTTTCTATAAAAAATATATGTGAGCTTGCATGCGATGATCGAAAATAGTTGAATAATAATTTTTATAAATTTTATTGCAAATTAAATTAAATAACGTGTTAATTTAAATTACAGAGTATTGTAAGTACCTATGTAAAAATCAAAGGTTGCTTGAAACAACTATTTTTAAAACCAAAAGCTTTTTTTTTGTTAAAAATAAATACCAACGCTAGATTGCGGTTATTACAAGAGTAACAATTTTTTAATTACAAAAATATTTAAAAAATTTTTACTTAAAAAATAAAAAAAAAGTTTTCCCTTCCTCGTCGTTCTCGAGAATGCCACTACAACGTCAAACTCCATATTCAAAGCAGATAGAAAAAAATTCCACCAGACTCTCTCTCTCCCGCCATTATTCAACTTCACTCTCATAAATTAAAACGAAATTTTCCTAACTTTACCACTACCCCCCCAAAAAAAAAAAAAAAATTAAAAAATAAAATAAAAATAATAATCATAATTCGCAACAGTAGCTTCACAAACTTTTAGCCATTACAGTAGTAGTAGCAGTAGCCTCTTGCCTGCTATACAAATCTCAAAAAAATCTCAACATTTTCTGAACGAAAAAAAATCTCTCTAAAATTATACAGATAAATCAGAATTTTTCAAAATAATCTAAAAAAAAAGAAATTAATCATCGAAGCATTTTAAAAATCAGTAAAAAATTTAATAAATTAAAAAAGACAAATATAAAGTGTCATAAAATACACCTTCGTTACACATCTATACCAAACCTATATGAAAATCCAGTTAAGTCACTAAAGCATCCGACTAACGAACGCATTGTTCCTTCATTCTTTTCTCTCTCATCTAACACACACACACTCACACTCAAAAACCGTTTGTTTTTCTTTACCTTTATATTTTTTCCTATATCTACGCCTTACGGTTACCTACCTACCTACCCTCTCCCTCTTCTCAGCTTTCTCTTTTATTCATTTCACTATACATATACTCCTCATACTCTATACTCCTCTATACGCCTCGGCCGATTTTTATTTTGCCAGGCAAAAAAACTTTTTATTAAAAAAGTTTCGGCGCGTAGAAAGAGATGCCTATGCTTTTCTCTCGTGTGTATGTGTGTATATATATAAGAAAGAAAAAAAATCTAGCAGCAGCAGCACATACACCTTGTACTCCCTTTCTCTCTCTCCCTTTTTCTCTTTCTCTCTTGTGTATACGTAAGGTGTATACCACCTATATACACACACACATACTCTATACCTTCCAACTTCAAAATAACGCTCGCCTTATTCTACCACCACATTTTCTTTTCTTTTTTATTTTTTTTCTTTTATCATTTTTCATTTACACGTGTACTAGCGCACACTTCGCTGCTGCTACTACTACTGTTGAAACGCATGCTTCTATCTGAAAACGTATGTGTGTATCTGTGTATGTGTGTTTACGCGCATATCCGGTTTTTTCTTTTTTTTTTTTTTTTACCAACGGTCCGACGCATTAAAAGTTTCAGGGTAAACGATATTTCATAACTTTTGTATTTCGAAAAATGCGCTCGGGCAACAGCAGCAGCAGCTACGAAAGAACCAAAAGAGAGATACTGAGGCTGCTGGGAAGTATGGTAGTGGTTGTATAAGGTTGGGGTAAGAGAGGGGAAAGGAAAAATAGAGAGAACGAAAGAGGCTGTTTTCTAAGCTTCCCCTTTTTAGTCTGTTTATACGCACTGTAATATTTGTATTGGAGCTTTTGTTTATGTATATTTATAGATGACTGCAAGTATAATTGTGTATATATAGTGTAATTCGATTGTATGTCGATTTGTAACTATATGTTACGATATACGATTGTGTATGTATATATGTTTATGCTGATGTCTTTTGTCATTGACTTGTGTCTATTTTTCTCGCTTTTCTTCCTTTATAATTTGTAAAAAAAAAAAAAAAGAGAACAGTGAAGGATCCAAGGGATAGATACGCGTGGGAGGAATATAACTATTAATTAAGATTATTTACGAATACGGCATTTTCTTTGTTTACATGCTTGTGCGGTTGATCTCTAAAGGTGATCTTTTTACAACGGTATAATATATATGTAGTCTGGTTTCTTTTTCTGCTTTGTATTTACCTGAAATATGTATAAAAAAAAAAACGAATTAGATGAAGAGAGTAATTTGAGAATGTGAGATTTTAATTATATATACAGAAACTATTCAAAAACGATGTAAAATTTTTTTCAAATAATATAGTGAATTTTTAATTATTCTTTATTTATTTGATTCAATTAAACGTCTAAAAAATAATTGTTTATATCAAAGTCACGAAAAAAAAAAAAATTAAGTACTACAATTCAGATTAATCGTCAACTTCATTCTTACGTATCAAAAACGATTTAACACAACAATACCGTATGTATCAGGTATAAAAAAAAAACGATCAGCAGCAACACCAGCGTGTATCTGAAGTTTTACAAACAGCTCGAGCTAAAATTGCATTTAAAAATGTAAAGCAATTTTTAGGAGAAAAAAAAAGTGCTGCGTAAGCTATAAAAATTGTCTTTCGCGAATGGTTAAACTCTCCCCCCCCCCTCTTTCCTCTCTTCTCTCATACTTCTCCTCGTCTCGTCTTCAAAACCAGCAGCAACTCGGCATCCAAAACCGATCTTTCTCTCTCTTTCTCTCTTTTTCTCGTACATACTACTACTACTAGCTTCTTTCTCCCTTCTTGCTATACCCCTGTCACGCTTCATTTTTCACTTTTTTTCTCTTTCCCTTTTCACTCTTTTTTTTTGTATTTTGCCAACGCCATCCCTTTCTTGCGCAATCTCTCTCTCTCAACCCCTGCTCAATTTTTCTCTTTTTCCTACTACATACACACCAAGCTTCGCGAAGCTTCTCGCACCCTACGAAAAAAACTTACTCTCCCGTCGTCCACCAATTCGCTTCGGTGTACGGATGCGGCAGTTAAGTTTTTCGCGCGCGTTTCTCTTCTTTTCCTGCACATCTCCCAACTCAAACCCCTTTTTTTCGACAATTTTTTCTTTTACCCACCTCCTACTCCCTCTATGCCCGTGTGTCTAGAATCTTGCCATCTCGCGTCTTTGCTGCTTTCTTGTGTCAGTGGCGGGATTAAAGTTTTGCCCGCTGTAAATGCGCGCTGGATTTGAGAAATGCTAGGTATTTGTATTAATGACGAATTTTCCGTCTCTTGCAAGAAGATGTGAAAAATTTAAGCTATCAATCATATCTTCTTTTTTTTTTTTACAAGTGAGAATTCGAAGAGTTTTTTGGGATGGATAAAAGCTTGCAGAGATAAGTTTTTGAAGTTTGGTGGTGCGCAAATCGAAGACTTATGCCTTTTATTTAATAAAACTTTAAAGAAAGAAAAAATTATGCTATTTACAAATTACATTAAAAATATATGTACGATATAAAATAAAATATTCTTTTTTCTCTTTACAAAAAAAATTTATTCTTAACTATTAGTTAAAATCATGCAACCGATTTTTCACGATTCAATATGGTATGATTAAGTACTAACTGACATAAATGAAATTTTTTTAATAAAACTCTTTGATTTTTCGTAGCAATCTTCGCAAGTACTTGAATGAGATTTGATAAAAATTAAGTTTACTTCACTTGCGCTTGAGCTTTCAAGACGGTAATTAAGTCCGATCGAAAGCTTCAAGCACAAAAGATTTTCTTTTCACAGGTCAAGCTTGCGTTTTTCTTTTTAAATGACTTAATTTTATCTGATTTATTTTTAATGGATATATTGGCATTTTATTAATTTTCAAAATTTAAACTGAAGGTGTTTGAAGAAGAGATTTTTTAGTCTTGAAAATTTTCGCACGAAAAAATTCGATGTATGTTTTATTCATTAAGAATGTTAGAGAATTAGGTATTTCGAGAAATATTTTAATCTTAAGATTTAAAAGAAAAAGGAAAATTAGAGAAAAACGAAAGTTGAAGATAAGAATTTTTACATTTAAAAAAACTTGACTGCCATGAATTTTAAAATTTTTAAATTTCTTCATTAACTTTTTTGTGAACCTTTTCTTTTTTCTGTTTAACAAAAGAAATTCGAGCGGTCAGAAAAAAAAATTATGCAAGTTGTATGTGACAAGGTAGATTTACCGTTTTAAACGTGAGTTGCAAAAAGCGCCATAGCAATGTATGTACAAACGCAATTTTACAAAACTTATTTTTACAGATTTATTTTTGGACTATTTTGTATTTTCTATTTTTGGTATATATTTGCATAAAAGAAATTCGCCCCGGAGAAAAGCCGCTCGATTTCCCGTATTTCCCCCGAAATTCCAAAAGTTGATAAAAATGTGCAATACTCCAACGCTAAATTTTTTTTTTTTTTGCTGATTTTTTTTTATATACTTTTATTTCTTTATGACTGAAATTTTTCTCAAACTTTAAATAGAACTTGATAAAAAGTTTTCTCGTTTAGACTTTATTCGCCTCTGCATTTTACTTTTTTTTTTCTCAAAATAAAAAAAGAAGCTGCTTCTTGCACGTTTACGAAATAGTTCAGGACTCCAGACTCCCCCACATTATTTATTTATATTAAAAAAAAAAAAAAAAAAAAAAACATACCAAGTACCTAAAACACAAATTTTTTAGACTCCCCTATAAAAACAATAATTTTCATAGCTACCTATATATAATATATACTTATTATTACCTTACGATCACGCCAAACCCAAGCATTTGCATTTTATATATCTTTCTCTCTTTTGCGCGCGACACATAATTAATGAAAATCCGATTCCGCGAGCAGATATATAAAAAAAAAAAAAAAATCCGCGCCCTTATACCCGCAACGTCATTTAGCGTAATCAATTTTATTAATGCTTCGTCCCTCCTCCTCTACTTTTTCCTTCTTCCTTTCCAGCTGTTCCTTCCCTTCTCTATTTCTCCTTCTCCACCTTCAAGCTCTCCGACACTGGCTTTTTTTCCGCGAGTACGTAAGTGAGAGTAAGAGAGAGCTTGGGCAAAAGAAAAAGAATTCAGGTCGGCTACATTTTTTTCCATGAATATTTCCGAGGCGAAAGTTAAGGGAACTCTCGGGCTTCATATTAAAACCATATTTTTACGAGCTTAAAATCCGAAAGCAATTTTCTCCTCTTGAAAGAGAGACAGAGAGAGTAAGAGAGGGCAGGGTATAACTATAAGGTAGGAGAGAAAGGTAGTCGAAGAGAGAAAGAGAGAAGCATACTGAAGCGCCATAAGAGAGAAAGGGGGGGGACGATAGACAGAAAAAAGAGTGAGGGAGGGTGAGCTTAGACGGGAACCCAAAAAAAAAGAGGAAATAACTCTCTATCCAATCTAAAATAATTACGAAAAAAATATATATACCTACATGCGCGAGAGAGACAGAGAAAGAGAGAACCGCGCCAAGGAGAATGGTAATGGTGAGAGGAGGAGGAAGAGGAGAGGGATGCCGCGGGACGGATGCGGATCGAATTTCCGATAATTTTACTCGTCGACCCCTTTCCTCCCCCCTCTTTCTTTTGCTGCTATATATCCCTTTTCCCTTCTCTTTCATGTGTCCAGGGACACGAGTTCTTCCTTAATCGAGCGGTAGAGAGACGGGCTTTTTAGTTATTCTTCGTTTTGCTATTTGGAAGATTCTTTTTTTTTTTTTTTTTTTTTTAAGTTTTTTGTTTGTTGGTAGTTCAGAGGAAGAGAAAGAGAGAGGGAGAGAGAGAGAAAAGAAAATTGATTTCGATAAAATAATGGAATTCTTATTATTCTTTATTTTATTTTTAAATTCATGCAGAATTGAATTTATTTCTCATTATAAAACGAATTCGAGAAACTTTTTTTTGCAAAAGCTTGTTTTTTTTTTTTATATAAATTTTTTTTTTATTATTATGCCTGCCCTTTGAAGGTCTGATCGTATATTTTATCCGATTATATATATAAACTTATAATGCAATATATTTCAGAATGAACATATCAAAATTGCAAATTACAAATATATAACTCTCGAAAAAAAAAAAAGAAGAAGAAGGAAAAAGTTAACCAAGAAGATTAATCGTTGGTATATTCATTCGAAAAGTAATAATAAAAATCTTACTCACATGCAATAAGAAAAATATACATACATATATAATATCCATGTGATCATGGAAGTGAAACATCGTGAAAAGTAAGTGGAATACAAAAGTACTTGGAAGGCTCAATTAAGATAAAAATCAAGAAGGCCATATTACAACTCGCGATTTGGCGAGCAAAAAAACAGAAAAAAAATAAAATTAAAAAAAATAATAAATATGCATCATTTTACGCTGACTTGATCATCCTAATGGTTGCTGGCAAGTACCTATATATAAAGAAAGAGAAAGAGGAAAGTTAAAAAAAAAAGAGCATACCGACAAGTATATATACCTGTATGTTTAAAAAACGGTCGAAAGAAGGGACAAAGACGGATGCACACGCGTGCAGAGACACACATATAAGATAAAACAGGAAGACACGTATAACATGAAACAAAAGGTATAAAGTTAAAGCAAAAAACAGAAAAATAAATAGAGTAGTATATAGTGTATCTCGAACTACCTTTTTTTTTTTCGATCGCTGCCCTTTCTCTCCCTCTCATAGCTCTTCTTTTTTTTCTTCCTTCTTCGTCCCTTGATTCGACATATATATCACCTATATCTCAAGAAAGAAGAATTTGGCCTCGAGTTTGCGATTTTGTGGTATTAAATCGACGACGCTGTGCGTTTTTTGAATTTTTTCATCTTGCCGCGTTTACAAGCTCTATTTCGAAGCTAAAAAGGGACTCTTTTCTAAAACAATAAACATAAGGTTGCAAAAATTCAAGCAAAAGATATAGTGTGAATCGACGAAAAGAAGAAGAAGAATAAAAAGATGGAAGAAGTCGGCGCGACAAAGGGATTAATTTGAAAAATATTTTGTCGATCTTGGCTTGAGTTAGGAGTTTTGTAAGATGCTGCTTATTTGATCAAAGATCGCTATTGTTATTTATTTATTTTTTTTTTTTTTAAGTTCTGAAAAAGTTTCTTGATTCTTATTGGAGAATTTTGTTTTTTGTTTGAGAAGAATACTTGAGTTTTCGACTTTTAGAACTTGAATTATGGATAATTATTTTGAATTTATTTCCTTTAGCGTTTGATCAAATATCATATATATGTAGGGTATGGATAAAATGTTAATGAAGATTTTTTTTTTTGTTATTTGGTTTCTTACTTTTTTTGAAACTATGTTTGCTGACAGATTTTGATTTATAGAAAATTTGTGCGTGTAATTCAAGTAAATTATAATCTTGAAAAAAACACGAGTTTCATATTTTATCGTAAGATATTATTATTTGAAGAAATAGTAATTTTTTAAAAATAAATAAGATAAATATTGTTTTACTTATTCCTCCCTTTATTTATGGAAATTATATATTTTTGTATTCTTGAAATTGTTCTGCTAAACCTAATTTTAATTATAATTTATTGATAAAATATAAAAAATTCTTTATTCGCATATAGCAAGCAATTATTTATTTATATAAAATAAAAACTATAAAACAATTTATTGAAATAACATTAAAACTTCCTCACAATTTTTCAATTGCAGTAATTTCATTTTTAATCTACTGATCTCACAGTTTTTCTCAAAATAGTAATATAATCATAAAACACTCAGTCGAAGCATATCCGGAATATCCACAAAATTCATTCAGCGAAAATCATCCATATCTGTTTATTCCTTAAAACAAACACATCCGATACTCTCAACTTCTCTATACGTAATAGTTTTACGAATTAAAAATCCCGTGTGAAGCTCATATAAAGCCGCACTAAAACACAAAACGTTTTAAAATACGTATTCAGCTAAAATATCAAATTATGCATTACACAAAATTTAAAATAATATATATCATTGCGCTTACGCGCTCAACAGAGAAATACATGCATGTATAGAATTATGAATATTTTATTTAAATTGCTCGCTCAAATTATGACTGTAATTGCAATTTAGCCAAGATGCAGAAAGCCTAAAAGAGTAGGAGATGTATAGAAGAAAAAAAAAAGGTGGTATACGAAGAAACACATGCTTTTGCTACGATTTACCAAGAGCAAGTGGTACCAGTCGATGAGTATAGTAAAAGAGTGGGAAAGAAGGTTCTTTTCTTGTATGTACAGCACACGTTATATATGTGCGCGGCGGCCTCGAGATAATTCAATTACATATTCGTCGGTCTCGATATATGTATGCATTTTGCGGTCTTGCGACGTTATATTCTTCTCCCCCCCCCCCCTGTACCTATATACATGTATTTTTATTTTACAATTTTTTTTCCTTACGCGTTTAAACGCTTTTCTTCGAGCGAGAGCTTTTTTTTAACGCTTCTTTTAAAGTCTATATATACTATAACTTCTCCTACGACTTTCTTATACTATACTCCTTAGAATCGCGAGATTTGATTTAGACGCGAAATTGAAAATGCGGTCCGGTATGCCAAGGCCAGACTTATATTATATATACGTATATATAGGTAGTTTTATATGTGTATACATCCAATGTGCTGTCCCTTTGTTCAGGATCTATATACAGTTGCTTGCTCGTGGTTTCTTTACGTTGGCTTTTCACCGTTTGCGGTTTCAATTTTCAAACTTCTATTTTCCCCCTCTTTTTTGAAAGGCTTTGTTATTTTTTTTTGTATTCTTTTTATTATTCTTCTTATAGTTTTTTTTTTCAAAATTATCGAATTTTAAATTTTTTGCTTTGGTTTACAAATGTACATATTGAGAGAGACCCCCCATGCACATGTTCACCAAAAAAACCGCAGTAATGATTTTTTACCAGTTGACGATAATATGTGTATGTACAATCACTGCGGTTATGTAGTGGTGAACAATTTGTATTTTTTTTTCTTTTCTCTTTTGCCTTTTAAAATAAGTGTATTTTATGAAGTATCGTGAATTTTAAATTTATATCACCCACCACTGCGTGTGGTGTCCGTCAAAATCACGAATTTAATATAATATGCATATACATATATAAAATATATAGTTGTTAATTTAAAAAGGATATGAAGAGGAACGGTTGGATGGATATATACGACATATGCCACGACAGATGTCGAATTTTACAATATATTTTACAATTTCCAATGGTATATATACTTATATATGTATACATACACGTGTGTATGTGTATCTATATCGAAGCTCAAATATTAATAAAATTTCAAATCGATTTTTCAAGAATTTTTACAAAAGTTGTTGGTGTTGTAGATAGATATATAGGTACCTGTTATACCTATAGGAAGCAATTTTTAACCCTCAACCGAACAATTTTAATTTACATCGCACGGTTGCGCGTGTGCTGCTGTAGAAAAAGAAAAAAAAAGAGAGAGAGATAAAGAATATAAAAATAAAAAAGTGGGTGGGCAAAAAAAAAAATCCATAGCCATAAATCCCAAGCATCAAAGCGTATAGTCAAGGCATTACATCGCGAAAAAAAAAAGTTAGAAAACTCCCCTCCACCCTGTACACCCTCTCTCTTTCTCTCTTACATCCATACACATATACATATACGCAAAACGCGAGTTTTCAACCGAGGGAGACTCAGCATCGTCGCAGAGAGAGACCCTCTACTAAATTTCAATATTCGAAAATTTTACAGTTACAAACCCCACATCCCCTCCTCTCTCCTCTCAGTGTATACCTTTCTATATATCTACTACCATATCTATATATACGTATATATCCTCCGATGCTATCGAAAAACGAGAAAAGCAGCCGTTGGACGGTATAGTATGATGTGTTGAGAGAGAGAGAGAGAGAGAGAGAGAGAGAGAGAAGAGGGATGAAGAGTATACGAGAGAAGGGTGAAGAAGAAATTGACGAGAATTTCATCGGCAAAATCGAAATTTCATATATTTCCGGACGAGCGAGGAGGCCCTCCTCCTCCTTCTCCTCACCAGCAACAGCAAGGAAGCTTTAAAAAAAAGGAAAATAAAATATAAAAATGAAAAAGGAAAAGAAAAAAAAAAGAAAAGAGAAGTTCGTAGAGGGAGAGAGACTCAGCATATCGTCACCACCCTGTACACGAGCAAGCCAAGCAAGCCAAGCAAGCAAGCTCTCCCGACGAAAATCAATTGAGCTTTTTGTCGGACTCTCGACTCGTTCTGAAGCCTGAGGGCTTGAAGAAGAGAAGAGAGGAGTAGGGAGAGGGAGAGAAAGGCGCGTCGTGCGCTTTTTCAGATATATAGAAGCGCGACGAAAAAGAAAAACAGGAAATGCCGCGGTGGTAGGGTATAGGAAGGTATATATAGGAGAGGGTAAAATCGCGAAATCGACTGCGGATTCGTTACGCGCGTTCTCGTCTCTCATCGCTCTTTGGGATTTAGCAACGAAGCAGCGGCGCTTGTCGTCGTCGTCTGCCTTTTTAAATTCGTTAAATGTCAACTCGATATCAGTCGCTTGAATTCCATCTATAGCCTCCTCTCCGTTTTCGACTATACATATACGTCTCTTAGCCTGTGTGCTAAAGCATACGGACTATATAGACAAAGCTTCTACTACTCGGCCATATACACCGCGATCTTATTCTACAGCTTGATAATTTTTTTAACCCATTCTCCTCTCTTTATTTTATATATATATATATCCACCACCTCTTCCTTCTATCTCTCTGATGTTTCTTTCTCTTAATTTTTTTGTCATATACAGAGACATATATATATATATATATATATATAATTCTCTGCAAAGCCTCAGTTGCCTCTTCTCTCCGACTACGTACTTTATGTCTATTCTTCAGTTGCTTTTTTTTCTCCTTTTGCTCGATTTGACTATATATACGTTAGCGACTGTCCCCAACTTCTTCTTCTTCTTCTTCTTCTTCTCCTTCCCTGTATAGATATTTCTTGCCTCCTTTACTCTGCATCTCTTCCGCGGCATGCACGACTTAGACGACTCTCGACGTCGATTCTCTCTTCCTTTCTCTTATATATACTCTGCAAGCCTCTCTCGGAGGTATTCGCAAAAAGAGAGGAATGCACCGAGCGTCAATTCGTCATTCTGTCATGATGAAAGCGAGAGAGAGAGAGAGAAGATCTAGTTTCCTCTCTTCTTCACTCCACCCCCCCCCCCCTTATTACTGCTGGCCCTTCTGACGCCGGATATATATGTATATACACACACATACATAGTTGCCAATCTTTCTCTCCTTTCGTAAATGTTTAATATGTAACTTGGTAAGCTATATAGTATGGGTAAAATGAGGGGGAGTAGCGGTATGTTTAGTAATGAGCAAGTTTGATGCAAAAAAATTAAAGAGTTATAGGGTACCGATTGAATTTAATTTTCGATCCACAAAGTCAACTCTGAAAAATATTTCATTAACTTTTTTTGATTTGCATAAATTTAACATTTTTCTTATTTTTTGTTTTAATTTATTTAGTTTTTTTGGTGAGTAAATACGTCGTTTTAATAATATCTTGACGAGTCCAGAGATTCGAAAGGCAACTGACTTATTGAAACTTTGGGTTTTGGTATTTCTTCTCTCGATATTAAAAAGTATGTATAAACTTCGTTTGAAAAATTTGTTTTAGTATCGAATAATCGATACTTTTGAAAAATAAAAAGTATGTGTATATAGATATATAAACCTATGTGTAAGAGTGGCTTTTCAAATGAATTTTCAAATGTATATGTAGTTAGAGAGAGAAAGAGAGAGAGAGAGAAGCCACAGTTCTCGAACGAATTATATTAAAAACTTTTCTCAAACATTCCGTTTGCTGGAAATCGATACCTCATCAAAT
Source organism: Leptomastidea abnormis (assembly GCA_030522805.1). NCBI lineage: Eukaryota > Metazoa > Arthropoda > Insecta > Hymenoptera > Encyrtidae > Leptomastidea > Leptomastidea abnormis. The sequence goes on from JAPYZE010000758.1 coordinate 52,569, forward strand.
TTCAAAGAAATTCCAAGAACCTATATTATATTTCAGATATTTCAAAGTAACCTATATATGTATGTATATATGTATGTATATTGAAATATATTCAAATTGTAATATGTATATTTCAAAATGTTTTGTATAACGTTATAAGATCGTTTCAACTTGGAGTATTTGAGTTAATTAATAAAAGTGCAATAAATGATATTAATAATGTGGATGTATAGAAAAAAATTTTAATGAGAATGAAAGAAAAATTTCTAGTTTTTAATATATTATAAATTATAACAAATTTATTTTTTTGAAATAAAAAATATTTAATAAAAAATTGTTGGAGATAAATATAAGGCTGAAGAAAATAATCTATAAAAATTTAACCAACATGAATTACATACAAGTGCAAACAAAGTTGTTTAAGTACTTTTAGTTCAATGTAACAGAAAAGACAATAAGGATCACCTTATAGGTGAAATTTGTTGAAGATAATGACGATAATCAAAAACTACGGTCGCACGAAGCTTTTTCATATCAAAAACTATAAGATCTTAAAAAATCGAATTGCAATAAACAATTGTAATAAAGAAAAAAAATCGAGCAAATTTTTTTTATACTTAGCAAAATATTTCGTTTGACCATTTCTAACTAAAAAGAACTTGAAAAAAGAAAAAAGAAAAATGAATAAAAAAAAAATGAACAGAGCGCTCTCACAAGAAAAAGAGAGTCCATTTAGCAGTCCCTTTTTCTATATCAGAATGAACACACACACACATACATGGGGACCACCCCATCCACATAATATATCCCTTTTTTTTCGATTGTCTCTCGCTTTGAGTTTCTCTCTCTCCCTTACTTATTTTCAAACGCGCCGCACACAGCTCTCGATTTCAAAAACGGTCAAAATACTTTTTTGCCATCGATCGGCTACTCTCGTTTTTTTCTTATTTTTTTGTTTTTATCATCTCGAGCAAGCAAGCAGCAACAGCAAGATTTCTTTTTTTTTCCTTATACGCTTTATTTTTTGCGAACAGCAACATGGTATTATGGTTGAAATAGCAGGGATGCCACAGAGTTTTCAAGTATATAGGGGAGACCGGGGCGAGATTGCAACGGGGCGAGATTGTAATTTTGAAATTATTTTTGACAGGATCAATGGAATTGGATGAAACTTGGGGGTC
>JAPYZE010000759.1:0-33726 GCA_030522805.1 Leptomastidea abnormis
TATATGTATATATACTGGTACTTAGATGCAATCAGGAAAGCAATTGGATTCGGTAAACACTCGGGCGCATTGGAGCTCGGTGTGTAAGAGTCCCATGTGTACGATATAACTGCAGATCTATACACACACTTACACATACACATACAGTTGAAGTCAGTAAGGCTAAGGAGAGGAAGAGATAGAGAAGGAGAGAGAAAGAGGATAGATACAGTCAGGCTTGAGTATAGTCAGTCTGATATCCGTCTGATATGTCCTTGTAGCATGCGAGCTTATACTCGCAAGCTTCGACTCTAGATAGATTCCACCTAAATACGCAGCTTTTGCGTACATATATAGTTTGCTAAATCGAAGCATTAGTTATGCATACTAGTGCGTATATTTTTTTTATGTTGTTGATATCTCATGTTATGAGTCGATTATAAAAATTAGCGTGTGTATTGATACTCTCTTTTTACTTCTACTGGTGTCAATTTCGTTTGATTTTTTTGTTGTTTTCTGGATCGCGTGATAGCTTAAGAATATAAGCTATTCGATTGAGAGAAATGGATACATACTTATAGCATTGAAAGAAGATAAAGGAAAAAGAATCGACGATTTGATAGATAAGCGAGACAATAAATTGATATGATTGAATAAATTAATGCCTGACATTTTGTGTTCTTTCAATTATTACTAAACAATTTTTTTTTCATAGTAACAATACTTGAGTAATATACTAAATAAAAAAAAATTGTTAAAAACAAAAAAACCAACAAATTATTATTAAAAAAAAAATTAACAAATTTTCTTACATAAGCAAAGCAAGAAAAATATTTTCCCCTGCGGCAGGTAAGCGCAATTAGACGAAATTGCGCGTGTGGAAGCACTCGTGGGTTTTAAGCCTATTTATTCTAAAGGGTACACATATATAAGAACATACACACACACTTACACACACACACACACACACACGCACACGCACACGCACACATACACACACTTACACACCTACACACAGATACTTACACACCTACACACAGATACTTATACATAGACAGATAGGCGGCGCGTAGAGAGCCCATTTTCCTATGCACACTCGCGAAATATCTGCCCTTGGGCTCATTTCACGTAACATGCTACTAATTCTGACGTGATAAGTGGTTAAAGCAAGAACGCGAGTGAGTGAGAGAGAAAGAGAGGCGTGTATGTGCGCGTATAGTGGGTTTGAAATCTTGTGCTAAAGGAAAGCGGGAATGCTACTGTATATATGTTGCTGTTGCTATTGCTGCTGCAAGGCAATTGGCTTCAACTACTACTTGGCGTAAACTGCGTTTCCAGATGTATACATATAGAGAGAAAACGATAATTAGAATATAAATCTGATCTGATGCGCGTCTATAAATGAGTATAAGATAGAGTGAGGCTTAAATTGAGAAACGCTGTTACATTGTGAGAACACGCGAGTTTTACAATATGTACTAACGATTAATTTTCTTTTTAATTTTATTATCATTTTTTTTCTTAAATATAAAATAAAAAAGCTTTTGGAAAAAGGCGTGTGTTGAAGTTGAAAGTTAATAAAGGAAAGGTGGTATGTCGTGTACAAATTGCATCAAAAAAAAAGAGGGGCAGCATCGCGTTCGCTGGTATTAATCGTATAGGTTGCACGCAAGATAGAAAGAAGGGACTCTTTCTCTTTCTCTCCTTCTCTTGGTTTGAGGTATATATGAGAGGTATAGGATGAATATGCCTCGACCTTTGCCGCGCGCTTTGACTCTGATGTGGTCTGCGGCCTGAGCTTAATATCCCCTTTTGCTTTTGGGCTTCTCGTCAAATGAACGCACACCCACCCGCCTGCCCGCGTATACCTCGTCCAATACTTCCTCCTATATCATCCCTTTGCTCTCTCTCTCTCTCTCTATTTCTCTCTCTTACTTTGTTTCACCTCCTTCTTGTTATATACCTTGGTGTAACATGCAATGCCGCAGACGGCTAGAAATAAAGGTTTCAGCTTAACCTTAATTGTTTCCAATATATATTTTTATATTTGTATTGAACATGTTACGGACAAGATTTTGTTAAAATTATTGTAATTGTCGACTCGAATTAATTATTAGAATTTTTGATAAAGTGATTAGTTTTGAAGCCCGCTTGTAGCCCGTATATCGACAATCGTTTGGATTGTTCGATCTACTTATTGTAAATATTGAATAATTTTCATGAGGTGATGGCTCATTTGGGAGGCACATGAGTTGACAAGACCGCGTTTATAATTGTTTAGCGTCGCCTAGCAGCGGAAAAAAAAAAAAAATAATAACGAATTTGTTGTTTGATTTTGCTTCATTCTTCTTTCGACCGTTCTAGCGAAAAGTTGTAATTTGTATTTTAAAGTTGTAATTTTGTATTTAAATTTCATTGATTAATTTTATTTGAAAATAAAATATTCAAGTTTTTAATCGAATAAATTTGTTTTTAAAAATTCATTTAATTTCTGCATGAAATGATCCGCTGGATCATCTACTTATTTTTTAGAATTAATTTTTATACTGGAAATTTTTTTTTGTGAATTTTATTAATTCAAGGAAGTAAAATTTACTGCTGGAAGCAAGTATTAGAGTAATTAGTAGTTTTTACTTAAAATCGAGTAATCTTTACTATCCAGTAAAATTCACTCGACCAAGTAAATTTTACTAAGGTGGGCAAATAAAGATAATATTCAATTCCATTGAATAACTTAATGAAATAAAATAATTTACATGAGTATAAAATATATGTTACTTGTAAGAAGTAAATTTAATTTAAAAAAAAGTGAGAATCAATAACAAACATATTAACATATTTTAAGTTTTCTTAAACATCAAGCGAATCAGTATATTTTCTGACACTCGAAATAGCGATAATTGACTATTTCAATATTCTAGTCACGCAAAGCCCATTCAAGCTCAAGATTGTTTGATTTCCTGGCTCCTGATATTATATATATTATTTCCTAGACAGGCAGAAAAAAATATAAAAACTGACGGGCTGTCACTGAAAATTTTCTTTACACTCGTTTCTCAACAAGACTACAATGATAAAAAACGCGTCAAAATAAATTTCATTTCAGCTTAAAAAATCAATACTAAAATATGATTGAATATAGGCTTATTCGTTATTAAAAATTCTTCAGCGTTAAATCATAAACTCAAAATCCAAAAGAATAACGTCCAAGACATTCTTTATTATCTCAATCAAAACATCCATCTAAACGTGTAAGTGCACTCACTAAGTCACAAATCCGGATACAACACAACAACTAATTGTATCTCAACAACAACCAAAGAATATCCTAATTGCAAGAGACAGAAGTATCAGCTAGCAGCAGATTAAAACGCTCGTTGGAAGAGTGGCAATGCTGCAAGAGAAGTTAAGAGAGACCAAAACACTCTTTCTCGCACTGAGCCTCTCCAAAGTATATACCAGCAACACCAAGATTCTCCCTATACCACCTCTCTCAGCTTCTTTATCCCCAACACAACACCTCTCGACTCTCTCTCTCTCTCTGTTACTCTCTCAAGGCGTTTCTTCTCTCGCCGCGACATCAGCTATACTCACTCTTCTCTTCTTTCTCACAGCGGAAACGAGCTTCGCACTCGTTCTTCCCTTCCTTGCCTCCATAAGTCGCTTGGTCTCGCGCTCACCCTCTTATACTCCACCTCCTCTTCTTACTACTACTACTACTACTACTCCTCGACTTAATTCCGAAAGCAAAATTAAGTACCTCGCCGTGGTAAATACAGTCTCGCGAGTGCCTGGCCTCCTCTTTCGCTCTTCTCTTTCCTCTTCTCGCGCCTACACTCTTCTCGACACCTACTTCAAACTGTACAGGAAACTCACTCTCTTTCTCTCTTTCTCATGTTTTGCGCCAGACGCGTTTTCTTTACGCGATCGATGCTATATAACACGCTATCTCGTTAAAAGAACTTACTATATGTATGTATTCCAAGGCGTTACTGAGACGACATTCTATTTGTCTTTTCATATGAAATTACATTTATTCTTGTACATAATACAAGTTATAAAGATTATAGAAAATTTAAAAAAATTTTAAAATTAAATAAGACTTTTTAGAAAAAATTTTGTGCGTATATTTCTATTTAAGTAGTACAGCCAAGGTTAGAGTCAGACATGGATTTCGATAGTTGGGATATTAACGACTACATACAATGTGAAGGCGCACACAAACTATACGTATATAAGGTAAGTACACAAGTTTTGAGTAAACGAAAGAGAGAGAGAGAGAGGCCAAACAACAAGAGCTTGCCATGCCGACAATAACGATTTTCCTTGCCAGGCCAGGAAAGCCTAAATCCGTTTATATTCCAGAGAGCCGAGTGCTATAGCCTTTTCTCTGCAGCCAATTTTCGCGGCGTAGCTGCTGCTTGGCTCTTTTCTTATAATGCGATGCAAAAACGAGAGCTTGACTAAAAGAAGCTTCTAATAGAAGTGCGAGCAAAAGAGTAGAAGAAGAAAAAAATTGAAGAGTAAGAAGAGAAAAAAGAAAAGAAAAAAGAAATGGAAAAGTAGAAGAAATTACGTTGGAAAAAAAAAGAGTCGAGGGGAGTAGAAAAGGGAGGGAGAGTCGAAATTGATGAGCAATCAAGGAAGCTTATAAACCGGCCGACGTGACGCGGCCTTGACGTTCGTTCGCGTTAAATGTCGGTTGGTTAGCTAGCTATAGCTAGCTATATATGCTTCTCTCTCGATAAGAGAAGTTCGAACGGCGTATTATACATATCTACCTATACCATCGCCGCACACGTACGAGGAGGGTATTCTGGCACATGGCCAAATCCTCTTTCCCGCTTTATCGGTATGAAAAGAGAAAAAGAGGAGGAGGGGGGAGGGGGTGCGAATTTTTAAAAAAGCCAGCAAGCGCGCCACGTTGATTTGCCTTCTAATTGGTCTGCCAACAGTTCCTTATGCCGACGCTCGCAAGATTATACCAGGAGACAGAGAGTGAGAGAGAAAGAGAGAAGGAGATGGTGATAAAGAGGAAGAGGGAGGGGAAAAGTTGAGCGAACTCAAGTTTGAGCTTTAGATAGTTCGACGCGCATGTTACGGATGTATCATCTACTTATGCTTTTCAAACTAATCTGAGTATAGGTACCTATTATTATGTGTATTGGTGTATGGATATATTATATTGTATTGTTCGTTTTGACTTTTGTTTGTTATGGACGCTTATTTTGCTAATTCAGCTATTTTCCTAATTTATCTATTATCAAGAATACATCAATACCATTTGTATCTATAGTAAATAGTTCATTTCTATTATAATATGCACTGTAGGTAAGGACAATATATTTAAAATCAAAATTCCATCGTTAGTATAAATATAAATAAAAATTTGATTTTCAAAATTTACATTCCCTATCCTATACCTCAAAATCATTTACAATATTTCAAAATCGTAAAACTTATTTTCAACCATTTCATATACACATCTAAACATATAGAATTAAATCCCAGCCAATAATACATCAGTCTAATTGTCAGAACGCTTTATCACCTTAAACATAAATTCAATAAGTCGAGCGACAAAAATGACAGAAAAAAATTTTGTTTCCTCAACTTTAGCGACAAAGCAGCATGAACAAAAAAAAAAAGCTAGAACACAGCAGAAACAGAGAAGGATGAGATAGGTATATACACACATAAAGTCTCCTCGTCGCGGACGGCTTGGACTCGGGGAATTTATAAAGCTCATTTCGTCCAGAGAGGAGAGAAAGGAAGGAGGACACGGAAAAACATTAGGAAAGTTTGCGGTAGAGGGCAGCTTTCTCTCTCTCTCTTGGACATCGGTGATATTTCGAGGAGAAGTTCAGTAGGAATATACAGGGTTGAGAGAGGAGTAAGAGAAGGATACGTATATATGTATGTGTGTGTGTGTGTATTCGCGACCAGCGGGCATCGTGGGAATTTATAGCGCGACAACAACGATAATGCCTCATGCAGAGAGAGAGAGAGAGAGAGAGACTCAAGAGTCGTATATGTCCGCTGTCTTCCTCCTCCTTTACCACTACCACCACCACCACTATCACAACCCATACATTTACGCGCAAGCAAGCAAGCGAGCGAGCGAGCAAGCAGAGTATAGCGCGCCATCCAGTCGAATTATTCATTGTTAGGCGAGTAACGCTCGAGCCAGCAAAACTATATACTGCTCGCGCGCGAAAACTCCGTTGCCGCCACTACCACCACCACCACCACCACCACTACTACTAGCAATAACGTTGTGTGCTGCCGTCGCGATAAATCAGCGAAAGGCGCACTCGCTCGCGAATCTCGGCTCGTCGCAAATATTTATTTAGGCCACGCGTTCGTTCGTTCGCTCGCGGGAGAAGCTGGAGATACCGGTCGCAGCGTATAGTATATATATATGCGCCTTATCTCCAACCACGAGCTTTCCTTCCTCTTCTTCTTTCTTCTTCTTCCTCTTCTTCTGCTTATTCTCTTCTCTTTTCCTGTGCTCTCTACTATACTTATATACTCTGCTGATGCAAAATGCGATGAGCCGCGGGGGCTTCGATCTCGGCCCGACGCGCTTGCGTAGCACGTATAGGGTTGTACTAATTTCCGTATACCACGTCCATTCGCCATATACACACACACACACACACACACACTCTCACTCTTATACTCACACGCTCGTATTTTCTCTTCCTCTTACAAGCGGTGTGTAGTAGTAGTCTCCCGTAGGCGGGGACAGCTCATTAATATTTAGACGTATTTTGAAGCGACGAGCGCAGAGTCCGCATCTTCAATGCGTATACTACTACTACTACTACTACTACGACGACGACACCATTTGCATCGTCATCTCAACGCAAGTCAACGCTTCTCTCTCACTCCCTCATATTTTCCCTCTGGCCTCGCCTCGACGACTTTATGTATACATAATTATTAATCGCGTACGCCTGGAATATATGAGTATACATGTATACACTTGTGAGAGCGGTCGAGTATATGGTGGTTATACTTCTTCGACGACTCGTTCGCTGTGATGAGGTATAGCGTTTCATAGGTTGCTTGTTCTTATGCGTATAATATATAGGTAGTGTGTGATTATGTGTATAAGTTTATTGTGAGCTTTATTTTTGAAAATAAAAATATATATTCAATTAGAATTTAAGTGAATTAAAGGGTACAATTTATCTTTGAAGAACCTTTCAGTCTATACATTTATATAAAAGTTAAACTATTACGATCGGTGTAACCAGTTTTAAATCAACATTTAAATACATCGGAACATCGAGTGCCTAATGAGATCTGCAATCGACATTATATATACAAGCAAAGAAGAAAATGGAGAGGAAGAAGATGAAGAAGAAGAAGAAGAAAAAGGAGCAAATGAAACATACAAAATTGGAAAATTAAGACTGAAGAATGTTTCGTGAAAATAGACGCAGAGTTCAAAGCACCTAATTTCTAGTAATCAAAGTTGTATTCACTTACACAGTCGTGTATATAGTATACACGGGATTGGGTTTAAAACCCTTTTCATCATAGCTTACGCCTCCAAGAAAATTACTTCAAGGAGAAGTTTATAATTAATTAAACTTAATTGACGAGCAACACTGCCTCCTTATATGTATATATATGTATATGTATACGGAGAGCCAAACGTTTTAGTGCATTTCCGTGTCATTGATTTTATCATCGCGTTGATATTATAATTGATATCATTAATTTAATACACATCTTATACTTCCTTTCTTTTTTGTGCACGACTTTCATTAAATTTTTTGCTCGTATCTGAAGAAATAAGGTATATCGTTATTTGATTAATTAATTTAAAAGTCATATTCTATTATTTAGTTTGCAAAATTTGTTCCATTAATCATAAGAATAAATCACGCAGTATAATGATATAAAATACACAATTTTACAAATAGCTTTTTTTAATACCTATTCTCATTATCAGTTTATCACACAACCTCAAAATTATTTAGTAAGACTTCTCATCTACAATACAATCATTTCTTTCCAAAAAAGACCGATTCTTATCCAAATGATTAATATGCATCAAGTATTACATAATAATCAAGCAAAATACTATTTTTATATCCAAGGACGATTATCACAAACGATCGAATTGCTCACGCCAACTTCAACATCGTTTCAATGCAAGCTCGTTTGCTTGAATCTAAAGCAACGTCTTCCAGCTTCTATAAAGCCAAGCACAAGACGAAGAAAAAAAGAAGCAACGCAGAACATTCGAGAGTAAAGAGTCTGAGTAAAGAAGGAAGCAAAGGAAAAGCTATAGAGCCGACTGCACTTACTTTTCTCGCTCTCTCTCTCTCTCTTGCTCTTTCTTTCTTTACGAGAAAACGCAAGAGACTCCTAATCGATTGCCGTGCGCGCGTATACTCGCGAAAGTTTTCCGAAAACTTTACATTCGTCGAGCTCGAAGCTACTGCTGCTGCTGCTGCTGCTGGCAAAGAGGAAGAGAGAGTAAGAGAAAGAGCCGATTCTGCTTATACGAGAGAGCTTGGTAAGGAGAAGAAAAGAGAGTAAGGGTAGAGAAGGAAAATGCGGAGAGAAAACGAGGATAACGCGGGACTGTTAGGAGAAAGGCGAAAAGCAGAGAGAAAGAGAGTAAGAAAGAAGTTGAGAGATGGAGAAAGAGAAGAAAGAGAGAGAGAGAGAAGGAAGAGAGGCAGTGAAGTCTGTAAATTTTCTTACATTTTATGAGCCATCAGAATTTCATAACCTCGAGCCAGTCCGTGTGGTACTTTGCACAGGAAAAGTTTCTCGGCTCCGACGTTTTCTCCTTTCTTTTCCCCACTCTCTCTCTCTCTCTCTAGTCGTCTTCTACCACTCTCTTTCTCTCTCTCTCTTTTTTTCTGCATCTCGTTCTATCACGTATACAGAGCTGGCTTTTGCTTTCTCTTCCATTAACTTCTTTACTTCGTCGGTCTCCTTTCTTTTTTCAAGGCTCGCTCTTTGGTTTTTAGAGGCACAAGCGCACATGCCCGGGTGAAAAGAAGAGAGGTGGAGAGGGGTGTGGGAGAGAAAAATATCACGAGCGAGATTCTCACGATGATGAAAACAAGCGCTACGATGAGAGATAGCGCGAGTTATAGCGTGTAGTTCTCTTCTTTTCTTTTTCGTCGTGAATCTCGTAATGAACAATCGACGGTGAAGGTAATGGAGCTGGTGTGTTTTTGTTTTATGCCGCGGCAAAGTTTCAAACTGCGGATCGTTATTCAAATTAGGGAGGATGGGAAGGAGGTTAAAGAGAGGAAGGTTTGGATGTTGAAATTGTGATTTAAAAACGATTTTTGGTGATTGGTCGAGATGAGCTATTTACTTTTTTTTTAGCTTAATTAATAATGAGAATTGTGTAAAATTGAAAAAAAAAGAAAAATCAAAATTAAATTTTGTTTCAAAAAGTTTAGAGAATTTTAAATTGATATTTTTTTTTTCTATTAATGCGTATATCCCGGTCATTTTACTTCGTGAAAACATAAACATTTAAAAGAAAATTAAAAAGTAAAGCGGGTGAGGTTGCAAAACTTTTAGCGACGTCACGATTAAATTAATTTCCTTAACAACTTTCATAACTTTCACTCGTTCTGAATAAGAACTGAAAACACACTGGAAAACTTGGAAGCTAATTTCCAATTATATACTTGCTATAGTTTAGCACAAGAATAAGAAAAAAAAGAAAAAAAATTTCGCACGTCCATTTGTGCTGCATGAAAAATTAATTCGACACACGCATGTGTGTTATTGTTAAAGCATAAAGTTGAACTATTAGTTAATTCAGCGTGTAACAGTGACACGTAAACTTGTTTTGATTTATCGGCCTATGGAAAAGTGTTATGCAATTGAATAGACCGAGACATACAAACATATAGATAGATATATCCAAGCTATAAGATACTAAAAAGTTGTTCTTCCCTTGTTTGAACGAGTTTTTGGCGCTTTTGAGGTGAACGTGCTCTCTCTCTCTCTCTCTCTTTCTGAGAATGGGAGGGGAAAGTTGTTCCGAACAACAAGCTTTTCAAGTTCATAGAATTGAGACTGGTATTTAGTTTGACAAACTGAAAACTGTAGATTCGCTTTTAAAGTTAGGTCAAACAAGGATTTGTTGCCGGAACAAAAGTTGCCTTCAGATACTTTATGGAATGTTTCACATATTTTCCTAGCCTATAATAAATATATAAGCAACGTCGAAGACCAACATTAGCACATTTTTCTAAATTTCAATAAAAACAATAATAAGCGAGATTTTTTTTTTAATTGAAAGAACAAAGCGCCCTAACAATATCAAGTTGAACTTTATGACGTTGGGCACTAATCACTTGTACAATAAACTTTTTAATTTCAGGATAAGACATTAGATTTGCATATTTTTATGCTGACGTTATTTTGCATAACTTCACACTCAAAGTGCGTACAAGATTGTCAAATTCGAGGTTTCCAAAACTTAAGTGACCAATGGCTTCACATAAATTGGTAAGTAATGATGCAATTTACGCTGAAACAAATTTTTTGTAAAAATTTTTAATCAAAAAGTAACGTGTTTAATTAATTGATTAATTAAATGTTGAAAATTCTTATATTCAAATGTTGTAAAATTTTATTTAATGTTCAGCATATAACGATTAAAATTCTGAAATATAACTTTTCCTTGAAATTGTAGCTTTTGTCAATATTTATTATGAAACAGTTTGAAACTTGAACTCGAACGTACTTGTTTAATTTCTGAACTTATGAAAATATTCCAACTTTCTATTGTTAGTCTTTGTTCTAGTTTTTTTTCTTTTTTTTTTCAAATATTTTTGAAATATTTAGTTACCAAGTTCTTAACAAAAAATTTTTTGTTAACTTTTCTTATTCAACTGTAATAACCCGTAAGTCATCCACGACATATTGAGCGTAGGTTATCATTAAGCTCATTTTTTCATACCTGTGAGCAAAAAGCACCTATTTTCATTTCTTTTTTACTTTTTTTTTCTTTGATGCAACCTATATACTGTATCGACAACTCTTTAACTAATATCTTGAAGCATAAATAACTGTGCAAGTATCAATTTATAATAAATTCACTTTTACCTGTAAAGGAAGACTTCAACTTTCATCTATAATTACAAGCATAATGGAAGAGAAACTTATCGTCAAAAGGACTTGCAAATGTGCGCAACAAAAAATTTATAGCACAAAATCAATTTATTTTCATTAATTAAACGCAATCATTATTTATTTAAGCAAATCATAAAGTTACGAACAATAAGTTATAAATATAAACATATATATTTATAATAAGATCAATCAAAATTTGTAATAATCAACAATTTTCTCCGTCAAATTGTGAAATTAGCAATGAGGGAGAAAAAGGAATTATAGTAATTGGGTAAATTAAAGATTAGCTAGAAAAAGAAAGAGAGAGAGCTTGTACAAGCCATTTCTCAGGGACTCCGATCTGGTCAACGTGATTTAACGCCGGGGACACGCACAAGCCGATAATTACAGTCATTTCTAACCGTACGCTTTATTAGCCAAGATATAATCTTTTATCGCTCTACTTCCACGTACGATCTATTTTTCCTTTTCTATACGTGACACTTACATTTGTGGTGGACTAAACGCTCTAGACTATACTATACTATACTACTGTTCTTGTTTGAAAATAATTTGGAAGTTAAAAGTAAGTTAAAAAAAAAGAAGTTGAAAGTGAAATGGCGTACATCGGTAAATTTGTTGACTGAATTATTTAATGTTACGCGGCAAAAAGTTTTGGGTTAGAAGAGATAGTTATAAATTAGATCTTGTAAATCGTTTATTAAAAAATAATTTTTTTTTATTATTCATTCAATGAAATATATAAATAAGTTAATATATACAAATTTGAGTAATGTACATAAATATATACATAAATAGAAATAAAACTTTAAAAATATATTTAGTTAATATTGTATTAAATTGTTTTACAAAAAGATAATAAAAAATGCTGGTAAAAATAAGCAGATGATACTCAGTATTTTTATCTTTAATATGTTGTTCAAATTAATGGCGTCTGACCATATCCAAGCTCCTACTACTGAATGAAAATATATCTACTATTATTATTCCACCTTATTGTTTCAAAATGTAACAAGCTAATAAAGTTATATTTTCATTGTTGACTACTTTTTTTTATTAATAAGACATGCTTTCACGTCACGTTTGACCATATCTTGACCATTACTACTTATTTCTTAACGTTTTCTTAATTTAGTATCAATACGTAAACCTCTATTATATAAACCAAGTGGCTTAACATGAAAACATAAAATTAAAGCACATTATAAGAAACAACGCCCATTTTCACTTCCACCATCCTTTTCGCAATCCTCGCTCATAAAATAAAGCTTTCTTAACAGTCAAACCTTCGGACCACGATGCGTCTCGCCAAACGTCCGCAGGCCAAGAAAAGGACTCGCGCTCGATCGCGTGCTCCCGTCGGCAGCTCTTTCTCCCTCTAACACAGCGCCATATTTCATTGAGGGGGCAAATCGGGCGCAATGGGTCAGAAAGGATCGAATCACCGGCGCCTCGGCCGACTTCCGCGTATGTATGTGTATGTACGCTTGATCTATACGTATAAGCTGAGCTTTGTCTCTCTTTTTTTCTCTCGTCTATTTTACTCGTTTTTCTTATAAGCGCAAGCCAGCTTATTCGTATAAGAAGACTGAGAGAGAGAGGGCAGGTGTTTAGCCGAGCGTGTGGCTCGATTATTCCATTTTCGAGACTGTGGATTGAGGGAGAAGCCGAGCAGATTTCTGGCACGGAGGAATAAAGCGCTACGCGATATACCGAGTTAACGTAGCCGAGCGCGATATGATTTACGGTGGCGTGTAGCTAAGGAAGTGGCAGGAAAGTTTTTTTTCTATTTCTTTCTTTCTTCGTATCGATTCGAGATAAAGGGGTTTGGAGAGAGTTGCGATTGATTGGCGTGAAGACAAGTCATTCTTAATTGATTGATTTTCTTAATAAAATTATTTTTTGGGTAATATTTTGTGCGAATATGATTAATTTGATTTCTGGCACATTATTACATGCAATTTATAAATTAGAAATGTTTATTTTTAGCAAATTTTATTTGATCAAATAAATAAAAGTTGTTTATTGATAAAAATATATTTTTATAATTTAGATGAAAAAAAAAAAGATATTTAATCTTTTTATAGATTAAACCAACTTGAAATAGTATCATAATTAACACTTTAAAAATTTCAGTCAGCTTTAAATATTTTTAATATAGTTTTATTTATGACATAGCTCTTAATAAAGTTTGAAAATTATATGCTTGTGTTTACCGGATTTTAAAAATAAAATCATAACCATTATTGATTACCATCTTTTCTTATTCATATTAATAAAATGTTCCCAATCAATTATAAGCATCAACCGGAACAAAAATCTATAAAATTGACTAAATCTCAACAAAGTTTACCAAATTACCAAATATAAAAAAAAAAGTAGTTTTAACATTTCAAAAATATACTTACATTGCAGAAATGCTGCAGTCAGTCAAACATCGTATCAATTATAATTCCAAAAAAAACTAGATCTTCTATCCAATAAAAAAGAAAAACTACGTTTATTTTTTGTTGCACTAGTAAAGTTGGCGTAACCAATATGGCCGCCAATGTCCAGGATCCACTTCCAGTTCCTCGAAACAGTATCCAGCGCCGCCACTATACAACTCACCTGACACACAATTTAAACATCCCAATACCGATATTTTCACCTTTCTCACTATATTTATCAATAATAATACATCACTTTCATAAAAAGTACAAAAGTACCAAATATTATTATTATTATTATTACTATTCACTTTTTTAATTAAATTAAGTTTGCTTTGATGATTGTAAGCTCACATTCTCACACACTCACAAGTAAATGGACGTACATGAAATCTAACTTTTAACTCGATCGATTCACCTACAGTCATCCGATCGATGCTTGGTTAAAATTTCAGCATCCTTGAATTATCTTTGATTAGACATCCGGTATTTCGTAATTAATCGACACCGCTACTTTGTGACACCGGGTCAATGAACGTTATCGAGACAAATACACGAACTTCAAGTAAATCGAAATTATTATACTGGGAAAAGAAAGAGGGAAAAGGTCAACTAAAAAAATTTTTGTGAGATGGAAAAAAAAATTTCTTGACCCCCTCTCCCACTCTTATTGTTTTATATGGTTAACTTTTTGCGTAAAATAAGCCTCGATTTTGGTAAATCCGAACAGTGTGTACACGATATATGATAGATTTTACTATATGCCAAAAGCCAAAATAGAAAAAGAGCCAAGAAACACAAGGAGACGCGTAAAAAGATCCGTTCAGTTTTCTCTGCCAAGAGAGAAATACCGGGACTCTGTAAGAATCAGCGCTCGCGCCGTGGGAATATATCTCGCAGACGCTACTCTGCTCTCGCTCTCTTGTGTGTCTTGGATGGCCACCGCCAGAGCAGAAGGAGCTAGCTCCAGCGGCAGCAGCAGGATCAAGAGGAGGAGGAGGAGGAGGAGGAAGAGGAGAGTGGGTGCAAAGGAGGAAAGAGGACGCAGTGGGAGTGAGGAAGAGTATCGCGAGGCGAAGGAGAGGAGAGAGAGTGAGTGCCGCGGAAGGAGAGTGGAAAGAGGTGGAAGAGGAGGACCGCGGCGCGCGTCGAGAGTCGAGAGAGGGCGGAGGCTCGGCGACGCCCCCACCCGCGGGTAAACGGCTCTGATTGGACCGCGCGAGCTCGGCTCTGAGGTGTATCCTCTCACTATGTGTTATACTGCTTCGTGTGTATATATATATACACATGTATATACATGTATACATACTATGCGGGAGGGCACACATAGCCTTCTCTCTTATCCTTCCTTCCTCCCTCTCTCACTCTCTCTGTACAAGTATACACTCGCCCTCCCCCCACCTCGCGACCTCTTTGCGCGCGACCGCTTCACCTTCATCTCTACACTCCGCGACCCAAGGCAGGCTCGTCCTCTTTCCTCTCCTCCTTCATTCATACATACATATATACGTACAGTACCGGCGCAATAACCCTCTCCCTCCTGGATTCCCAGAACCGCGGTCGCTTCTTCGTCTTCTTTTCTCGTGGCAGAATCAAGCTCTCTCTCTCTCTCTCTCACTCACTCTCTCAGCTTCCTATTTTCCCTCCTCCATCACTACTGAAGCCCAGTAGCATAGCGCTCTTGCTATTTTTCTTGACTCTCTCTTTCTCTCTCTTGCTCTCTAGTCAACGTCCCTCTTTTCTAGCCTTTGGCCGGGCCTCTCTCTCCCCCCACTATCCTTCACCAGACTGAACCAGCTCTCGAAAGGACCAGGGAAAGAGAGAAAGAGAGATATGGTCCGGAAACGCTGCTGCTGCTGCTCCTGGAGGCTGCACAGGAGATCCGGAGGAGCTGACGTTGCTAGCTGGGAATAGAGCTTTTCCACTCGCCATGCACTCGGCGTATTTCTACGTTCCTTTTCTATCCACCTATACACCTACACCTGGGGATTCCCCTATTTCCTTTTCACGTACACTGCATCTATATGTATGTCTGTATATATACAAGTCTCTGTTGGATCCAGGCGAGCTGTAGTCGGTGAACTCTCATTTTCCACTCCGAATATTCACCCTTTCACCCGCCCCCCCTTCCTATAGACTAAAGCCCTCAGCCCTTTACTTTACATGTGCATCCAACGATTCTTCCATGCATGCTTGCTTGCTTGCTTGCAATTACGTAACGAGTTGCTTTCTCTTTGTATACGCGACTGACCAGCTAAAGCTCTACGGTTTGACCTCTTGGCTTTTCAGGATATTTAAACTTTTTCGAGGATCAACTGCAAAAGTTTATTAGAGCTTGAAAAATTACGTACAAGGTAAAAGAATTGAATTTTCTTTTATATAATTGTCAAGATATTCGATGTATTAATTTATCAAAATAAAGAAAATAATATAAAATTTGTGCATTCAAAAAAAAGAAAAAATTCAAATTTTTGTTCCAATTAATTCATTAATTTATAAACGATACTTAATTTCTCAAAACGAACACAAAAATGGCAAGCATCACAGAGTCTCGACTTTCTCGTCAAAATCAAGTTTTTAAAGCACGAAGCACTAGCTTTCTCTCTCAAGCCTCATCCTTCTCTCTCCTTTACACGTGAACTTCAAGAAAGTCTATTACTAGCCGATCGAAGGCCGTTCACGTAACAAGGGCAAGACGCAAGAGTGAGAGAGAGTGAGTGAGAAAGGAGTCTAGCTTTATAGTAGATTCTCGCCTCGAGGCCAGTTCGCTTGAGCTTCGGTTGTTAATTAGAACCCGGCCGACATAACCCGCGGCTATGCCACGCAACTCTTTTTCTTTTGTTTTACAGACGAATAATAAGGGAGATGGCAGGAGGGGGGGGAAAGGAAAAAATTTTAGCATGGGTATATCAAAAAGAGAATCAGGGCCTCTCAACCCTTTCGAACAAACTGTAGAAGGGTATAGGGTGTAGGGAGAGGCACGCGTGCCTTAGCGCCGTATTAATTGCCTCTAACGCGAGCTGCCCTGTCTGCAGGCGCATTCTTCGACAAATTGGATCACGCTATTTCTCGCGTTAGTGAGAGAGAAAGAGAGGTGAAGCTATATCCTGCGAGATAGCCAAAGCACGAACGATACACTCACACTCACACGAGCTTTCTTTACCATCGACCTTCGAGTCCGTTGTTTTGTTAAAGTGAAGAGCAGAGGAGAGGGCGAGAGGGGGGAAGAGAGAAATGGGCCTCGTGACTTTGCGCTATTTTGGCTATGCGAAGGCATGTATATACACGTATAGGGGATAAAGGATTATTCGAACGATGTTCAGAGCTCGGATTTGTTATTTTCAATGCAATGAGGGAAAAGTAAGTTTGATGATGCTTGCTCTAGCCTGGATTGTACATGGGTTTTCATGGGTTTTTATGGGCACGATGAGATTGTTTCGACGGTTTTGATTTGGATCTGAGGGGGGGGGGGAGGAAAAAGAAGAAGAGAAAACTAGTTACGAATTGTTGTACAACGTTATTTGCTTAAATGTACAGAGTATAACGAAAAGTATTGTTCAAAGCTTTTATGTTATTTCAAATGAAGCAAAAAAAAATTGTTTTTCATTTGAATTATGAAAAACGTTTATTATGTTGGATTTTAATTGCTTTGTTATTGCAGTGTACAGCTTAAGGAACACAATAAGAAAAAAAAGAAATGACAAACTTTATTTGAATGAGCAGCTTTTTTTTAATCATTACTTTAAGGCTCTTGTGGTTACGAAATAAGTAAAACATTTAGGTAAAAGTGCTTAATTTAACTGAATGATTAAGTTTACTCTGGAATACAATTGCCCAGTCGCGGGCAAACTTTTCATTTACATTGTTCTTATCACTTTATGAAGAAATTAACGAGTTCATCAAGTTTGCAAAAGAAAGTATACGGTAAACTTGAGAAGTACAACAGAACGTAAAACGATAAAAAAAAAATATGCTAAATAGAATCAAATTTTCAGGTTAATAAACTGAAAAATGAACGAGCTTTTATCCTCTTTTTTCTTATACACATACACACACGTATATTATAAAAACTACCTATTATTATTGGAAAATATGATCATCAAACAACTAAAAAATTAGTAAGATTTACAAAATATCTCACTAATTTTTTAATATTTTGATGATCATATTTTCCAAAAATTGTTTTTATAACATACGCATTGTAAAAGCTAAAGTTAACCATCGCAATTAAATTAGAACTCACATATCACCCTTTCCTCCTTCCCTTTTACATTTTTTCCTTCATTTCCACCTTCTTCACGTACAATATGAGTCACGACATTCGATTTACGTTTTTACGGTCAGACTACGTGCGCTCACTTACACATTTACACATAAACACATGCACTTATATATCAGCGATGAGGCAAAGCGTCAAGCTCCAGTAATTAACTGCACGACGACGCGACGTCAAGCTAGAGAGACGACGACGACGACGCCCTTTGCAAACGAAAGATTGTGGAAAATTTGTGCACGAAAGTTAATCGCGACTGCTTCACGGAAGAATCTAATTACGCAGTTCAAAAAATAAAAGTCTAGAAATGGGATGCGAGCAGCTATGGATTTAGTAATTCACATTTATAGCCAGATTTCATGGGGATGTGTTAATAGAATGAGCGAGAAGTCTGCATGCCGAGTTTGAATCGTATGGGGTCGTAAGTAGTGGAAAGGCAATTTTATTAGATGTGTAAGTTTTGATATTACTAGTACCTTAATAAAATTTTTTGATTATTTTTGGATGATTATAATTAGTTACTAAATCAATTAATTTATAATGTTATAAAATGGTATTTTAATAATCATTAAAATATTAGTATTTTAAAGTAATTGTAAAACTTAAACAGCATTGATTCATGCTAAATTTATTTTATTAGCTAAAAATTTATTATAACTAACATATACATATTATGAAAATTTGTAAATAACAAAACTTATGGTTTTCAATATTTAAGTATTTTAAAAAATCAATGAAACATTTAATTTTTTGTAACGTTACTTTGTTAAAAATCTATGTTGAAATGTTAAAAAATACGTAGGATTTAAAATAATAAAGAATATTAAAAACTTTAAGTATTCAGTTTTAATTACTAACGACATCTAAGCATATATTTTAAAAAATACAATAAAAATTAAGGCTCGCAATAAATTCATAAATTTTCAAATCTTAATAATTATCACAATCATCACTAAATTCTGAATAATCAACACAGCTTAATGCAGAATACGCATTAAATACCAAAAATTCACCTCGCTCCAAACAACACCTCACTAAGAACAACCACGCCGATACAAGTCAGAAGCAGCGCTTCAGGATCCGACGGCAAGAAGCAGCAGCAGCAGCCGCTATCCTTGCAAGCTCTCTCGTTGCCGTCGGCCGACGCACGCAAGCACGGAAAGCTTTCCACTATCACCATCACCACCACCACCACTACTACCAGTCACACTTACACTCTCTGGATCTATCTCCAGCACGCAGTAGACGTGTTTCAGTCGAGGTCAGTATGCTCTAACACAATACTTAGACAGTAAGCATCATCGGTGGGTACATTACAGACCAAGTAAAGTAAACCAGCATCCAACGGACACCAGCAGCTATAAGTAGTACACTCAGCTCCAGGAGCTAGACTGAGACTACTGAGAGCCTCGGCCTCGTGGCAAACCTTGTTAACGCCTGAGTCCGCGTCGACGAAGACGACGACGACGACGAAGACGGCAGCGACGACGAGCAAGTTTATAAACTTCGGGCAACAATTCTCTCCTCGTCCCTCTCAACCGAACTACCGCGCCGAACTGTCTCGCTTGTGCTCTGGGGTCTCTCTTCCTCCTCCTCTTCCTCAATGAACTACCATGCCCGCGACCTTCAACCCTATCTCACTCTTAGTCTCCTATATCTGTATATATCTCGCGGCTTCTTGTTTTCTACTTATCTTACTCTCTCTCTCTCTCTCTCTCTCTCCCAAGCCATTCACGTTTGTCTCCTTCTTCACCTATACACACTAATTTCTCACAATTGCCTTTAACACCATCTCTTCTCAGTCTTATAACTTTTCGCGCGATTATATAAAGCGCACAAGCCTCGTCGAGACTATATTCCTTCTCTGCAGTAGAACTGCGGGCACAAAGTAAAAGTGTTAATTCGCCAAGTTTTACCAGAGACTCTCACCTCGATCTTACAGGTCTAAAGATCTTGGTTATATGACTGCGTGCACGCTTGCAAAGAAAAGAAAGGGGGAGAGGGAGGAGGAGGAGTTTCTAATTGAAAGGAATCGCGCGTCTACGCGATTGAAATTAAAAAGTCGACGCGCTGTGTTTCGAGGTCAGAAACTTTGAGGGCGGAAGAGAGAGAAAGAGAGAGAGTTGGTTGGAGTCAAGTTAGTTGGGACGTTCGAAACTTAGTTCGCTAACTGCGGAGGGTGTAGATGCGGGTAAAAATGACGAATGTTGAGCGAGATGGAGAAAGAGCGAGGGGAGAGGAAGAATCAAGATTTTGTAAATGATTCTATTGCTTATGAATGAATTGTTTTGCCAAGTTGGTGGGATGAATTTCTGTTTTGTTTATAAGTAAAATACTTATGAAATATGCTTGTGTATGCACAAAATATTGTTGTTTGTTGTCTGTTGAACAAAAATTGTTTTTTAATTTGTTGTTTTGCTTTTATTAATATTAATATGCTACATCAATGCAAGATTCGTTTAACAATGATTTTAACGATTATTTCGTTAAAATATAAGAAACTTAATATTTGTTCAAGTAATAAACTTTAAAAATATTTCGTAATTTTTAAATTTGAAATATCCATTTCTATACCTATTCTATTTATTCAATCATACAAATATTAATATTCGTAAGCCAACATAGTACAAATCACTATGCAGTAGCCAAACGAAAATATGAAGAAAGAAAAGGGAAATTGGAACGTTAACCTTGGCAAAAGCACATAAATATGAAGCACCGCGGTCGCACAGAGTCGCAAGAAGAAAAGAAGTGACTAGTTTGTTCAATGGCACAAGAGAAAGCAGAGAAAAGAGGAGGGGGGTGGCAGAAATTCCAAAGTTCCTCGCAACAATAAGAACAAGAACAAAGTTCTCTTACCCCCTTCCTCTTTTCCTTCCATCCCACTAACACCCAGTTTCACTTCTACTGTTCTTTGGCAAGATGCAGGCAGATAAGTTGGTTAGTGCAAAGCTACCCTCACCTTGAAATCTTGGTCAAAAATCGAATCACGACTAAGTTTACCAAGTTTACTGCAATCGATGAGAGAAAATCACAACTTTGCCACGGGTGTTATTACCATTCTCGTAATATTGTGTCACGCTCATGTGTAGACAATTTATTTTAAACTACTGTAATAGTACTAATTTAAACATAATTATAATACTTTTTATGTTGTGTATAATTCTTTAGATTATTTTTTAAAATAAAATGTCATTAATTTTGAAGCTCAATCATAAATGAAATTTTTGAATTGTAAGACAACTTACCAAATAATAAAACCACAAATAGTGAAACTGAAGTCTGCTATAGCTTAATCAGTAGAGCGCCAGTTTTGTAATTCACAAGGTCGTGAGTTCAATTCCCAGCGTTTTGATGGCTATGCGTTCATTTACTTATATGCCAAAATTTACTTAATAGTGACAAAATGGCTTAAGATTACAAAATAATAATATTTTAGAATATTTGAATATAAAATTTATTTCATCTTTAATAAAATATGTTAAAAAAATTTAAAACAAAGTTTCAATTTTTTATGATTTTATAAATTTGAAACTTATTAATTCAGCATATTTTTAAATTTATTTTTAAAACGCATTTTTCTCAGAATGACTTTTTTTTAAGCATAATTAAAAATTAATCTACAAATTTCAAAATCCAAAGAACTTGTTAAAAAAAAAAATAAAATTTAATCTACGCAATTTGCAAAATTTGAATAATATATATAATAATAATTTTGAGAATTTTTGTTTTGTAAATTAAAGCCTAAAATAGGTAAAAATTTGTATAAAATTTTAATAATTTAGACTGAAGATAGGTTTATTTATAACAAATAGTCATAAATAACATAAAACAATTCAATTTGTTTTCTCAGATAAAATTTTGTTACTTTTATATTATAGCCTGGCAACAATTAACTTCAACGCCTGGTGTTTATGAACATTAATAAACAACTTGTTCAATTTTAATAATAAACACTTGAAAATTTTTATAAATATATCTTGAAACATTAATAAAATATCCAAAGGTATAAATCAATTATTATTAAAATCTTAAGAAAGTATAAAATAAGGTGTCTGATACGATTACACTACTTGAATGATCTCGTATGAATTTTTTATAGAATTCTTTATACTTTTGCATAATAAAAAAAACATAAAAATTTATTATTTATTCCATAAAATCATACCAAATACATATAAATTTCAGATCAAATTTTCAATCTCAGTCACCACATTTAAAAACAATAGAATACACTTTAATTTATTATGACCCCAACACTCTATTTTTCTATCTAACAAAACAAAAAAGTGCTGACTGCACTTTATCCATCATTCAATTTCGACTAAAAAACCAATTCTATGATTACACAACAAAACACTTGCGATTCTTTCAACGGGAGCCTACTGCCGCAAGAATCCTCAGGCTGAAACCCTTTGGTCTTTCCTCTGTACCACCTACACGGTATCAACAAATCTCTCGCCTATATACTATCCCTTCTCTCAACCGAGATTCAACAAACCAAAGACTTTGCCCATCGGACCCTTTACCTTTGCCCTCCTCTCGTATATGTATACAGCTTGCTTCGCGATCCCTCTGGCGAACCGGCAATAATCGTAAAACCAAAAGTAGGCACCGCAGGAGGAGCCTGGTGATGGAAAGAAAGAAGATCACGAAGCTGGAAAATCCGACTTCCCTTGTTGGTTGAGAGAAAAATCTCACGATGAGGAGACTTAGAACGAAGATGCCAAAACCTATATATACGAAAAGATGAGAAAGTCGTAATATTGGCTGGATAATCGAAACAAGAAACTGTAAGGGTAGGAAGAAGGAAGAAATATTCGTGGAAATCTTAGTTTACTTGTTGTAAATGAGTTTTATAAAATATTTCTACGATGATATCTTACAATTAGCTTATAAAGTAGTAGTTTAAATACAATTAAAACCGATAAGAAAAATAGGTTCATCAAAAACTATTTATGTTTTTATAGAAAAACAAATTTTCAAATATCATTTGATATACCAAGTAAAATGAAAGGCTAACCAAAATATATTTTTTTTAGAATAAATTAAGGCAAAATACGAACTTTGTCGGTAAATACACAAAGGAAAAAAATAAAACATAAGCAAGTAAAGCTCCGCACGTACGAATATATAAATAAAAATAATGAAAAAAAATAGAAAAAGTAAAAGAACGAAACAATACAACAGACGCACTATTGTTTCTGCAAGTGAACGGGCGTGCATTTATACCAACTTTCAACAACGATAAATTTCAGAGAAACGAAATTTCCATCGACACATACATATATACGTACACGTATATATAACAGCAGCGAGCATTAAACCATTCCAATCCAAGCTCGAGGCTTTTGCGCGCGAGCGCACACACCTCACGTCGAGAGAGAGCTTCACAATGAAATTTGTCCAACTTCATGCATATTATATTACAGCGTCAGTCGTCATCGTCCTTCTCCTATCCAAGGACAAAGATAGCAGGCAGCAGAATGACAAGAGGATAGAAAAGAAAGACAAAAAAAGCAAAAAATAAAAAAAAGAAGTGAAAGAGAGATCGACGCCATCATGACGTACAACCGTGAAGCTTCTGGCTTTTCTCGACGAAGACGCCATCGGTGAGGAGGTCGCTTTTATAGCTAGCTGGAAAGGACGCGCCAGGGACGCGTCGGGTGTAGAGGACGAAAGTCTATCGCGCTCACATACACATATACACACACACAGACTAATTCTCACACACACACATACACACGTATACGTGCTCTGAAGCGAATGTGCCCGAGCTCGCTAGAGTTGGATTAGAGAGGTGAGGCGAGACGCGGTCTCTCTACGTGCGAGAGAGCTCTGGCTTTCCCGGACCTCACCTCACCTCTCTCTCTCTCACCCTCTTTCTCTATCCGCGTGTTAGTGAGTATAAAACTTTTCTCAACTGTGTGAGTCGCACCCACGCGGCCGAGCTCTCGCCCATCGACTGCTCTCGGGAGAAAGCCTTGCTGGTGATGGAGAAGAGGAAAAGTGCGGTAGAGAGAGAGAAAGAGAGAGAAGAGAGGAGAGAGGAAGTGGTCGTGGATAGAAATAAAAAAGGAGAGAAAAAGAAAAGAAAAATAAAAGAGGAGAGGTAGAACAAAAAAATTGAGTATCTGTATATACTTATTGCTCCTGTAAAGTACGCGAGATAGATTCTTGCGGCCGTATAGAAGACGAGCTATAGCTCAGAGTGGGGGAGAGGTTGACAAAAAAAAGAAGAAACTAAAAATAAAAGGAAGTATGGGTATAAGGTGTGTGCGGGGAAGAAAGATCGAAGAGGAGAAAAGCTGCGTAGCAGAGTTATTTGCTATGACCAGAAGTACTGTTTTCTAGGTTGCTTGTTTGCTCGAGCGTAGACGAAAAAGGAGATCATTGGCTATGCGAGAAATGACAATACCCCTTATCACTTTTCTCTAAGTCGAGGTCACGTGACTCTAAATTTATACTAATGA
Organism: Leptomastidea abnormis; assembly: GCA_030522805.1. Taxonomy (NCBI): domain Eukaryota; kingdom Metazoa; phylum Arthropoda; class Insecta; order Hymenoptera; family Encyrtidae; genus Leptomastidea; species Leptomastidea abnormis. The sequence continues at coordinate 24,288 of JAPYZE010000759.1, forward strand.
ATAGCCATTCGTTGTCACTATATGCACCAGCTAATTTGTGAACCCTTTGAGGACTACTACTACTTCTTTTTAGAGAAAACTTTTTTTCAGATAAACAATAATCTACTGATTATATAACATTATTTGTTTTTATTTAATATTTTATTCTTGTGATGTTTAAAATAAATTATAATCTAAGCTGTAATACATACGAAACTAACAATATATCAGTTACTACGTTGATGTTTTGGTATCAGTAGTAACAGACGTATCGCTCAGACAAAACTTAAAAGCCACAATTTTTTAGTGACATTCGCATCGTTCACAAAAATTTCAATCCCTCAAATCTAAACAAACAGAACAAAAGTAAAATTTCATATAAATATAAGAAAAATAAATAAAAAATTTTTCAAAAAATGCATTAAACGCAGAACATCCAAACTCAACCATAGTCAACTAACGAGAAACATGAATTCGCCATCTCGCAAGCACACACACACACACACATACACACACACACACACACACACACACACACTCAGAGTCCACTAAAATTCTCCAGGTTAGCAGCGAAGAAGCATTAGCAGATTCTGTACATACGAGAAGCTCAATTTCCTCACATATAGGTATATTTATAGTATCATACCAAGCTAGAGCAACCAATATACACGGCTTCTCTCCTGAACACATACCCACATACCCACAGACACACACACTCTCATTTAAACGAGAAAGATGCAAAAGCTTTCTCTCTCTCTCACCATCCTCGAGATAACTTATAAATGCAACGTCGGCCGAAGCTATCATATCGGACGAATAAGAGGCTCCGCGTACAAGAGAATTGAGAAGGGAAGGGAGTGAGAGAGGTAAGAGAGGCAAAGCAGTCAGGGCCTGAGAGTCGGTTCACAGCAGCAAGGGCTACCAAATGCGCCGCTGAGTTTAATACAGATTAAGGGCCTCTCTCTGCTTTGGCGTCGAGAAGCAGCAGTATAGCAGCGAGAAAGCGCAGTGAAGGGTCCTTTGTCGAAAGAGAGAGAGAAAGAGAGCGCGGCCACCGCTACTGCTAATAGCGGCGAATGAGAGAGAGCGTGAGAGTGAGACACAACCGAGTGAACGAGTACTTGCAAGAGAGAGAGAGAGAAAGAGCACACGCGTAGTGAACGGTCGAAGGTATTACCTGGAATTACGTCTCAATCTACCATGGCCGTCGACTAAACTAATATTAAAACTTTTAACGTAGTTAGGCAGAGGCAGCAGCAGCACAGCGTCGTCGGGCCCTCCCTAGTCACCCCCCTCCCCTCCTATACGTGTGCTACGCTGCTGCTGGTCGCTTTGCCGAGCGAGCTTTTGCCTCTCAATTCTCTTTCTCTCTCTCTCTCTCTCTCTCACTTGGTCTTGCACATTGACCGTTACTAGGTACTTTGATGTACCGCATCAGCCTAGCCGTCCTCCTTCTACTTCAGCTCAGCTCTCGCGAAAATTTGCTACGAAGTCATAAATTAGCCAGAAACCACCAAGAGGCTAGTAGTGCAGCCTTTCGTCCTTGCTTCTATCGAGTATATTCTCTGCTGCTCTGCTGCTGCTCTTTTTGCTGGGCAAGCGCATCCTCGGACACTTTATATCAAACGATCCAACTAATGCGGTCTCGACATGCTGAACGTTTGAGCGTAGAATTTTTTCATACTCAGTCAGTAATTAAAAAAGATTAAACAATTTTTATACCTGGGGTCAAAAAAAATTTTTTTTTTATATTTACTAATAATAACGCGATAAATGAAGCTAATTATCGAGAGAGGACATTTTGCATTTTTAGAAGCCTTTTTGATATACTACATTGAGCTGATTTCGGCATAATATATTTAGCACAAGTGATTTAGCTGAGGGATACCAAGAATCGAACCCATGATCTATGGATTACGAAGCCAAGGCTTAGTCAACTAAATCATTACTAGTTATCTATTGTAAAACCTATAATGAATATTATTCCAAATATCATATTATTTCTTGTTCAATTGTTATAATTCATAAATAGTCTATTTTTCAAATCATTACTTTAGTTTTTATTGAAAAACAATGCACATTAAAAAAAAAAGTACAGCTTACAATTAAAAATCAATGCTTGAAACAATGTTTCAATAGGAGTTTCAGAAACGTTTTACGTACAAATTACTGTTCGTACAATTTTACTTCGAGCAATTTCTTTTTATTGCAATATATACCTACTCCGCCGCGTTCCGTTCAATCATTTGCGTTTAAAATTGAAATTGCTCTTTTAACAAGCACACAACTTACTTTTCCGCTATACCATCGAATAATTTAATTTCTTATCGATTCGCATCAATCACTTTCGTGTTAAAAACATCAATTTACTTTTTCCAACAAACATTTAGTGGTTAGCTAATAATTTTAAGCATCTGGTATTATACGTGTTTTGTGAATACAATTGCTTATATTTATATGTTTGTAAGTAAAACTGTTTTTAAAGCACAAAAATTATGGAAAGGCTAATTTTTATTATTGATTGCTCGTTCAATTTAAAAGTTTTTAACACATCTATTCAGAATATAAATATCAGACTAAAGTAAAAATTAATTTTTTTTAAGACAGAAAATAATTTGACTATTTTTGTTCTTGTTATTGCAAAATATAAATTAGCAATAGAAACATAAAATGTTATTTTTCTCTAATTTCCAAAAGGTCAAACAAATTATTATTTGAATATGTAAATATAAATAAGAAAGAGTAAAAATATATGCGTAATTTCTTCTCTTTTTTTTTTTGCACGCAAGCTCAGAAATTACATGCACGCACAAGAAAAATTTTTCTCCAACTTATAATTTTTCATGGAAATGCAAGGTTGAAAAGCCCCAAGTCAACTTGTAAGAAAAACTTTTAACGAAGACTTCCAAGACTTTTGAAGAAATTTACGATGATCGATCAGTACTTTTTACCTGCGTAAAATCAATTTAAATAAAATATTTTATCGCAAGTATTATCATTATAAAAATAAAAAAATATTCAATAAAATAAATTTATAACAAAAAATTAAAAAAATCATTAGCAATTTCGCTTAAAAGCTACAGTACAAAGTCAGCAGCAGTAGCAGTTCCGCATACCTCTTACCTCGAGCCCTTTGCGAGTAGTACTGCAGTGAGAGAGAGAAAATCGCGAGAAAGAGCAGAAGGCGTAGCCTTCTACTCACTCTGTCACCTTTCCACTCTTCTTCCTCACCGTACCAGCCTCAGTATCTCAGCTCTCCCCCCACCATACTCTGGCCCTCCTCTTGTACATCTCCCGTCTTTCCCCCCTTGTTCTCCTTCAACTCCCTCCGCCTCACTTGCAAATCCCAGCAGCAGCTCCAGTCGCAGCAGCAGCAGCACCGTGTCTGTCCTGCTCCGTCCGTAACTACTGGCCGCCGAGGCGCAAGCGCCGGAATTTTCCTCTCTCCCTCTTTCTCCTCCTCCTCCTCCTTCTTTCTCTCCCTCTCCTCAGCAGCAAGAGGTACAGGAGGGAAGGGGGCGGTAGTGGGCGCGCGCGAGTGAGGTCTACCTCCACGCCCCCCCTTGTGGAGCAGAACGGGTATACGCTGAGACTTGGTCGCGCTCGGCCACCACCTTTTTGCGTCGCGAATGTTATATGTAGGTATATGTGTGTACGTATACACGTAATAGCGATAGTATATAGGAATAGATGTATAGATCCTCGAGACGACGCCGCTACCGTCGTGTGTAGGTATATATAATGGGGGTGGGCGCAATGTATATGGCTGCCGTTCGCTGTATACCTACGTCGTCGAGAGGATTGAGAGGAGAAAAGGAGAGGAGGGGGGTGGGGGATGAGCTGCTGGAGATAAAAAAAGTTTTGAGAGATCGAAAAAAAGGAGAGGGCGGTGGCTTGGTTGGAAGTAGAGATGGAAAGGGCAGAGAAGGGGGCGGAGAAAAAGTTGAGAGTTATTCTCTTTTTCTCTCTCTCTATCTCTCTTTGGTGTTTTGTTTCGAGATCCTTTGCGTGTCATTTCTCTCGTCATCGTCGTTATGCTGCTTCATTTTCTTGCGAATCAAATATAGCTGGCTGTTGCTAATCGATAATTTTTCTTTTAAACTCTTCCGACCAATCACTTTCCTTTTTTTTGTTCATATTGGCAAAAAATTAATCAGAAATATGAGAAGAAATCTCTACATTACGGTGTGATTAAATTTTTAATAATTAATAAAAAATCTTGAATTTTGTAACAACAAATATCTTTCACTATTATTGAAAAAGATAAAATATCGATGCCAAATAAATACAAAATATTTTTTACACGTAACTTTATTTATTACTTAAATAAATGAAACAAACACATTATTTCACATAAATCTAATATTTTCTACCAATAACTTAAAAACGTTACAAAAAAAAAAATTATTTATATAAACATAGATAAACGAAACATAAAAGTCATATATCGATCGGTCATGAAAAAGCCAATCCCCCCGATCAGAGACGCGCGTACAGACAAACTTTTCGACACATTTCTTCCCCCTCTTACTCTCTCCCAGCGCAAAATCATCCCTCGGCTTAATTTACTTCATGATCAGTATTCCTGTAGGACGTGGCCAAAACAGCAAAAGAGAAAGAAAGATAAAATTGCATGAATAGAAAGAGAGAGAAAGAGAGAGAGTTGTAGTTAACCTAGAGAGCCCCTCTCTCTTTTTCTTTCGCTCAACGCCCCAGTCCCGTCTTCTTCTTCCTCTTCTTCTTCTTCTTTCGTAACTGGAACACTCGCTTGCAAGCTCTACCCATCCCCCGTCATCTCGGCCTTAATCTATCGTGAAATTACCTGGACACAAGTTTCTAGGACACAGAGTGAGAGAGAGAGAGAGAGAAGAAGAGGTTACAGAGTTCAGTAGCAGCTATATACATATACATCCAGCTTCGAGTTCAGCGTACAACTTACCGGTATAACAAATCACTTTCCCCTGGAGCGGTGCCTGCTATATAACATCTCCGTCTCGCTTTAGCGCGCCAAAAGTTCAAAGAGAGGAGGGTAGTGGTGGTGGTGTCTGGAGTTCGATTCGCGCCAGCTCTCGCGGCGCGTAACGCGCAATTATGCAAACTCCTGCGGAGTGCTCTGCGCGTGGCCGCGACCTTCGGTTTTCGTCGTCTTACTTTATATATATACTCCTCCTCCTCGTCGTTGTCGTCATAGTCGTAGTTGTTGGACTGGAGTAGAAGAGAGAGAGAGAGAGAGAGAGAGAGAGAGTTGTTGGACGGAGGTCGCGGCCGCGAATAAAACTTGGGTGGAAAGGGAAAATTTTTCGTGTTCCGAAGTATGTTAATAGCTTCTCTGTCGACCAGCTTCCCGCGCACAGCTGAAATAAAACGAAGCGCGAGGGTGTATACGTATAAGAGAGCAAGGGGTCAGTTCTCGCGACAAAGTTCAAAGTCGGAAGTTTGGCCAAGTGATGCGTTTTGCGCCACGACGCAACTCTTGCTCCTCGTCGTTACTTTCTTATATAACTCTCTCTCTCTTTCTTTTTTCTACTCCGAAACTTCTTACTCTCTCTTTCTTCTACTTCTTCTTTTTCTTCTTTTTATTTTCCGGCGTGGTGAAACTCTTTTGCAAATTGTTCTTGATCTTTCTTAAGAGAGCGAGAGGTGAAAACTTATTTCGCGACTGGCGAGGAAGTTTAATTTGACCTCGATTAGCAGCGTCTCTGTGGTAGTTTTTGTGAGAATAGTATATATCCTTATGATTACAGCGATCGTTAATGCAACGATGACTTTTGTCGAATGTTTAATAATTTGTCAATGGAATTAGAGAGAAAAGCTGGGGATTTGCAAAAGCTGATTGTGTTATATATGAAGCTTTTTGTTACGTAAAACTTGATGTAAAATGGAATTAAATGTTGCTTTCATAGTTTGGGATGAAAGATTTATTTCAGAGAATTATTAAAATGGTTGGATAAAATTTTACTTATTTCAACATTTCAGTATCAAGATTTTTGATGTACCAAATAATAACAACGGCAAATTTTTTTTTATTAATATGATAATGTACAACCTTATTTTGTGTTTCGTATTTAATTTTTAGTTAGATCACATTTAAATATATTTATCGATTCATTTTGGCGTAAAAAAATAATTGAAGATAATAAATAAAAATAAAACCGAAATTTTTTTTTAGCTTTATGACTCTTACGAATATTATACGTCCAAAGTTTTAAACTTTGAAACAATCAAAAAACCAGTTGTACATCAGAATACTATTCCATCAAAAAGTATTTTTTTCTTTTTTTATCATTTGAACATGCCTAATTTTACAATAAACCCAAATAAAACAAAAAAAATAATAATTATATAAATATAAAAAAAAAAAGAATCTGCATTAACTTATTAAAATATATTAAAAACATGAGACGAGTTTTTAAAAGACTCTTTATTCGAAAGACAGGATAAAAGCTCGCTGCATCAGCATCGCCACAACATTAATTGACGCAAGAAATTATATACCGCTTGCAATCTCCCACCCTAAAATGATTGATTGTATAATGAGAATCCTCTAATAATGACTACGTCGTTTCGAAGCTTCCATATACAGAGTACGAAGAGCTTGGGGTCTGAGGGCCATCGTGGCGTAGGCGAAGAGGAAGCCAAAGAGAAGCCGAAAGTGAGAGAGACGGGTGGAGGGGGGAGCTGAGGTATTAAGAAACGGCATAAGATTATAATTTATATTAAAATCTGGGCGCCGCGAGATAAAGAGGGACGAAGAAGAGAGGGGGGTAAGATGATGGTAGTGGTGGTGTTGGATAGGAAAGGTTGCCCGTGTGCTAGGGCTCTCTGCACGACGACGACGACGACGACAAGTTCCACAGGAGCGTATTGAGCGAAACTGGTGGCGCGCAAGCGAGTGAGCGAGCGAGCGAGCTTTTCTCCTTTCACAGATTAACCCTTTCGTCATTGGCTTGGCAAATTGTATGGACTCTTAAATAAGCTCTTAATCGCGGACTTCGTTAAATTAAATTATACCTGATTATAACGAATCTTAGAATATTAACTATTCAGTTTCAAAAATTATTATTATTATTATTGTTATTAAAAATAATCTTATTATATTCACTGCTCCATTGACTATATATATTTAACCAAAATGTAAAACTTTATAAAATTAAACAAATCTACAAATCTAAAACTTTTATCTCGATTTTATTTCATACGATGTTCATATCTTTGAACTATAATTTAAAAAATCACTCAAAACCTCGAAATAAAACAGATTTATTTAAAATTTATACCTCACAATTTATACATCAAACAAAAAATCGCCACAGCAACAACAACAACAACAGCAACGTTTATATCCAAACAACCAATCCAGTCGAAACCTCATTTTTCTCTCTCTGGCGTGTTTACACACGAAGCACAGCAAAGTCTGAAACAAACATTACCCCACATACTTGTTATATATCCAGTATACAGTAACAACCAGCAGCTCGTGAATAATAATAATAATACTTCAACTATCGCGAAAGAGAGAAACGCAAGCTCTAACCGATAAAACAAGTAGTAGTATATTACCTCGCGTACAGTAGTACAGTTTCACCCATGTTCCTGGTGTACCACCAACCAATCGGTATACCTAACTACGTTTAGCTAGCTTCTTTCGATGAGATGCATGATTTAAGCTGTGTATCCCCTTTACACACAACCTTATAACAAGTAGGAGCTTGCACGCGCCTTTTCGTTTAAAGCTTTCAAAAACGAGCTATGCCAACTAACCAAACCAATCCCAACCCTTCCATAGCTCACTAACGCATATGCCACGTCTAACTTTCTTTCTCTATCCACACGAAAGAGAATTTGATCGTGGTAAAAGAGAGAAAGAGAGTCGGCTAGTACAAGCTGCGTTAGGAAACGGTAGGTACGCAAGCAGTGCGACATCAGCGACGACGACGACGACGACGACGACGACGCTATGAATTATAGAACGATCGGAAAAGCGAAAGTTTTGCGTAACAGAAAGAGAGCCAAGTAAAGTAAGGGAGAGCCTATATATATACCAACTAACATGGCCTAGGTTGACTAGTATAGGCAGTGGTTTTCTCATCAGCTCTCTTTCCTTTCCAACGAGACTTCAATGTAAAACCCAAGCTCGTTCGAGAGCTAGCGAGAGCTACTGCTGCTGCTGATATAGGAAATGTGTCTAAAAGACGGGGCCCCGTATATAACTACCTAATTTAATGAAATAGCAAAGGGTTAACCGAGTTTCTGCCTCTCCTCACCACTGCCATGTATACGTAGATATAGTCTAGCAGAGGAAGCTACTTTAGTCTGATCTAAATGTTTAGACGAGTGTGTGTGTGCGTGCTGCGGTTTGTAACGTATGTTGCTGTGACGTTCAAGAATTGAGATGTGTCTGTTACTCTGTTCTTTAAAAAAAAAAAAATTGAATCAGATAGTTGTCTATGGTAAGTTAACTAATTTTCATATTTTATCTACTATATATCTATTTAAGTTATACCGTTTTTCAAGCATTTTCTTATTCTCATGTACTTTACTTATTTTCTATGTTACATTATTACACATTCAAGTATATCATCTTATATAATTCAACATATTTGATCAGTCAAACCGTATTACTTAATTAATCGAATATTTTAAGAATTCAACATTCACATCATGTATAGGTGTACATTAAGAAGTTGGAGAAGTTCTATACCTATATGTCTCTCTCTCTCTCTTTCTCTCTCTAGATTTCTCATGCCTCCTTATGCAAAACCAAGTAGGGGAAAAGATCGGTCAGCAAGGTCTTTTCATGAATATTGACAGGCCTGCGTAGATATGCTGCGACTCCCAGTGGAGATGACGGCCAAGTCCATACGCGCAACAGCGTCAACCCTTACCCCCCCCCCCCCCCCCTCCTCCTCCTCCCTCTATATTCCTCACCACTCTCGCTCTATATCAAGCTGCAAGTGCCAGGAAGGAAGGAAGACACGCATATATACAGAGTAAAATGAAGGACCGAGAAAGAGAAGAAGTGAAGGTGTCGAGGCGATTCGTAGAATAGACGACACCTCATGGGGAAAGGCGCGCGACTGGGAAAACAAGACTCTTTCTCTCTCTCTCTCTCTCTCTCTCTCTCTCTCTCTCTCTCTCTCTCTCTCTCTCTCTCTTGGACAAACAGGACTCTCTCTCTCTTTCTCGTTGGTATATAGCAAGAGCAAGCTATGATGGTGTCCAGCAGTAGCAGTAGTAGCGAACGCGTCCTGATTACACTCTACTACCGTGAGCGTGTATTCAAAATGGTCAACGGGCATATATATGTATATATATAGTCAAGCGCGACGACACCAATCATTCCCTGGGCGGACTGACCCTTGACCAATACTACTGCTATGAACTGCTGCTATGCTGTTGCTGCTGTTGACCCTCGTCACACACTCTAACGTATGTGTACGTGAGAGAAACGAGGTGCTGC
>JAPYZE010000760.1:3344-34661 GCA_030522805.1 Leptomastidea abnormis
GGTACTAATTGTTGGTGACTTATAAATAGAGTTGGCGACTTTTGCAATATATTACCGTCAGTTGGCGATTTTTAGCAAAAGAAAATCTGGCCACCCTGATTGTGTCTCGACTTGTTCTTCAATCTTACCAAGAATTAGAGTAAGACCAATAAATATTTAATATATTTTTTTTTTTACTGACTCAAAAAGGGATTCTCGAGTCCCGACCGATCCCTATCCCAATCCGCCTCCAAATAAGCTGCCACGCTCTTTTCTTTCTAACCAAGATAACCTTTCATCATAATACATTGGATGTATTAACTCTCAGTAAGTGCGGATGGCTCATTATAATTTACTTAATAACGCATCCATCCAGAGAACTTGATAAAAATTCGAAAAATAGGTATTTTATATGCCCAATTTTAATGCACAATTCAACACCGATTTGTGACCCTAAAAATATCACACACGATCAGAAAAACCTTTGAAGATTATTATTTACCAACACCTCTTCTCAATATAATAATATAAATTTACTGATAAAATAAGAAAAAAAAACTTAATCGAAATAGAAAGATAAGAAGTAGACTCAAAGAAAAACATGTGTTTAATATTTTATGAAATGAAGTAAGAAACATTACCAGTATATAAAACGGATCTAAAATAAACAATGAGGAATTTTATCATTAAGAGATGCTACAGATTATTTTAGAATATAGTCCAGAATAGTTAGAAGAAGTAAAAACATGATAAAAAGAACGAAAATTAGATACCAGTATAAAATTTAACTATCTTTTTTATTGGTGCACTTAGGAAAATTTGACTCATGAAAAAATCGCAGACTTAATTTTAGAACATAGTTGATATCTTAAAAAATTGAATATTTTTAAATAAATGAAACTACATTGAGCGTTAATTTTCAGTGGACAACAAGGAGTTAAAAAAGATTTACGGAACTAAAGTTGTAAATTATATTACTTAAACTAAGCACATGATCAATTTAAAACTTTCAAGTTTTTTTTCATGGAAAAATAAAAAAAACAAACAATTACAAGAAATTCAAACAGTAATTTCGATAAAAATATCTTGATAATAAAAAAAATTATTTCGAGTAATAGTCTGTATCAACAATAATTAATAATTTACTTAATGGAAAACTTTTTATGATACATTTTATTTATTTTAAAATTTGAAAGCGAATTCATGATAGCAAATTAATATTGCAAATAAATATGTCATTATATTTGTACATTTTGTTAAATGCATCTTACACACTCGAGAACTATTGTTGAGGCATTATAATAAATACAAGTGAATTTTTTGTCATACATTGTTGTTAGCATAAGACTAACAATTTTTAAAAATTATCTGTTATTATTAATCCCTGGAGAAAACTTACATTTAAATATAATTATATTAATAAATTGATTTACGTACCATATGTTTGCCAATATTGCAATTATCAGAACCTACTTGATTTTAAAATATTTATAAATTTTTTATTTATTCTCTGCTCTGATAATTCCCTTTTTATCTAATAGCAATTTTTTTCTAAAGACTCTTGATGATCTGGGTAGTTTACTATTATAAATCCATTCTCTCATTTTTTGATTAATTTTTCTACGACGCATATCACGCTATCTCGAATAATTATATTTAATAATTGAAAAAAAAATGTTCAACGTTCTTGACTCTAAAAAGTAATTTGGTTACTCGACGTTTTTTTCAAAAGTGAAAACAATTGCATGAGAATAAAAACTTATGCAATACTTTTTTTTTAATTTATGAATTCAAAATGAAAAGAGACTAGTAACTTGCGTGTAAACTCTTCGGTATCCAGACCTGCTCTGCCGCGCGACCGCTTTCTCGCTTTACTTAATATAGACCTCCCCTACTAAAAGATAAGAAAGGTGCGCGTTGGTGTCTCAACTATTGTGCGTGGCATTTTTATGCTCGACTAACATATGTCATGTATTTTTTGTAGATTTTAATTTCTACCTTAAACTAAAGTCTCTTAAAAAATATTGCTTTCAAAATTTTTATTGATGTTTTTAATTTTTTCTAACATAGATACATTTTTGAAAAATGAATATAATATTTTTTTACAATTTTACAACATGTTTATTTGCAGCATAACAAATAAAAACTAAGGTATCTAAAAAATTGTGGAATCCAAGACTAAAAAGAACAATATGCTCTAAAATAAAAATAGATAAAAATAAACATTTCGTAAATGCTGCAAGAAGTAGAAATTTATAAATAAACATTCAATTTTGTATCTTATGAATTATTTGTTTAAATTCAAGTAAACAAAAATTTAAAAAAATTAATATTTATTTACTATCGATTTATTAAATAAAAGTTGAATAGTATTTTCCGATTTTTAATCTCTATTTGGTTGATCAAATTAAAGTGGCGTGGCAGTGCCGCGCTAGCAAGTAAAAACTAAAACTATCTTGGTGCCAGCTACGCTTGTATACTTCTACTTTGATAAGATTAAATATTTCAATAGCATGATTTTTATTTTTAAATAAATACCTGAATTAAAATATGTAAGCTGTAAGAAATATAAACATTAATATGAGGAAAGGTTTCATATAAATTGCACGATTAATCTATAATATCAATACGTAAATTAGAAGTCTCTTATTCATTTAAAAAAAATTTCATTTTTCCTTTTTCGTTATTCTCTCTCTTTCTCTCTATCTTTTTCAATTTATCTCTCTGGCTAGCATTTGAAAGCACACGTCTAGGTAAACAGCCTTATCAAGTAATCAAACAAACGTAATCTCATGATTTTTTACATCCAAAATTTTCTGAATTGAATACATTGTTATTTATTTAATTATTATTTTTTTTTTTCAAGAAAAAAACATGATGTATATAATTCCGAAATTTAATAAGTTTCAATTAGATCGTCATGACAACAAGAGAAAAACTATTAGTCTGATGATACATACATGTACTATCATTAAATTTTTGGTTAAATTAAATTAATAAATATAAAATCGTGTAAAACTTTTTAAATTACTTTAATAGGCAAAAATTATTTAGAGGTGTTAATGATATAAAAGATCAGAACGGTACATTTTATTTTTAAATTAAAGTCTAAGATGAATAATGTATAACTAACCAAATTCAATTATTTATAGAATTTAAAACTAAATAAATAATTTATTTTAAAACTGTATTACTCCCTCTGTATAAAAATTAATAGTAAAATCTACTTACAGTTAATTATCTCTTTTGGACGCTTATAGATTATATAAAAAATCAAAAATGGATTTTTGGACGACAAGTGCATGTGTTGGTGCAGCATGTGGAGCATATGCGATATGGAAAGCGATAAATAATAACCATAATACGAACGAAATCACAAACGAAATATGTCCGTCATGTTTGGAATATCCTTGTGTGTGCAATGATTCGGCATGCCTTTGTCAATTTTGCGGCAGATATAGTACATCGTACAAGTTGAACAATTTGTGTTTTCATTGCGGTCGAAAACATTGTCCACCAAACAAAATTGGAAACGAAAATTTTAATAAAAAACATTTGGACGAAACCGAAGATATAAGAAATGCTTATCAAGCGGCAGGAAGATCGGTACCACCTCCTATCGTAACGCGAGTACCGGAATCTGAGCATTGCAATTTAAAGTTTAATGAAACGACGAATTGTACTGATCCACATAGTAAGGCTGTGTATACAAAAGATAAAAATGCTCCTTGTACAGGAAATGAAAAAGTAAACTGTCAAACAAAACCTATTCCTTATAAAAACATAAACACAAGAACAGGAGAAGTTACAGAGGGGGTCGGCAGGCTTAACGTTTGTTATGAATGCCAACCTGATAAAACAATGAAGGCAGTACATATGGAAGGACCGGTAAATGAATAATATTTTTAAAAAAAAAATTAATAAATGTTTAATTTATGTGCAATTAAGTACACGTTTTTTTATTTATTTGTTTATTTTGTATTATCGATAACCTTAAAACTTCATGTAATTATTTTAAGGATTTTATTAAAACTACATAGAAATTTAAAAATAAAAATACGTAGCCTGAAGTATACGAAGTGTGTCGCTGGAAAAAGAGTGTCTTCAGGTGAAGGGCTCTGAAGTATTTTTTATTATAAAATCAAGTTCTAACATAGTTTATTTACCTGTGGAAGTGGTGGTGTTGAGATCAATACTAGACTTATGTTATTTTTTTTAATTTTTCATGATCACGACTACAACTACTAATGAACTAAAAAATATATAATTATTAAATTTTTTTGTATTAAAATTTTATTTTATTTTCTTGAAAAAAATATTTTATAAAATATAGTCAAATCTACAGGTCAACGTGCCTTAAGTGCCACCTGCGTCAGGAAAGGGAGTCGTAGTAGGACGGATGAGATAAAGCATTTGATAACTTTTTAGATTTTTTTTTAATTGTTGCTCTTTATTTCAAAAAATAAATTTTTTTTAAATCTTTGCAACAAAATAGCATATTTTAATATTAATTTTAAAAATGAGAATTTAAACTGATTCTTGAGCTTTTCGATACTCAAATACACTGCCACGTTCAGTAAATGCTTTTGTTGTTTTTTCAATCCTTGGCAATTTTTTCTCTGGTTCCCCATATCCACCTCCTCCTGGAGTTTCAAGTATAAAAACGTCCTGAAAAAGTACATAAGTACATAAATATAAAAACAATTTTTTTTATTATTAAGTAGAGAATAGGATGATTTTTTTTTTAAAAAATAAATAATTTTTTGTAAAAATTTATAATTATCAATTATGATTTGAGGTAAAATATTATAATTTTTATGAAAAAAATGCATTGATAATATTTACAATTTCTAGGATGATTAAGACTAGCATACCAATAACAATTATTAAAATTGATTGTAGATATTATTTGAAAAATTTATTCGATAAGAACAAATAAATAATATGTATTCGTTGTTAGCAAGCAATTATTATGAATTAAAAGTAAAAATAAAAGTGATGATAGAAAATAAGCTTTTTTCAAATTTTTAAGAAAAAATAAAATATCACTCATAAGATATTATTTTAATTTAATTAATTTTTAATCACTAAAAATAAATATTACTTACCGAAGCATGTACAGCAACTGCTGTTTTTGGGCCTAAATTAATAGTTCTGCCATCACTTCGTTTAAGTGTATTTCTACCACGAGCTCCAGGATAGCCTCCTTCTAGGCCTGGTGGACTATGAACTCTTCTTTCGGTCAATACAGACAGCGTCATTGTGTCTCTGAAATCAAATATAACACAATTAAATTAGCATTTTTTATTATTTTAAAAATCTTTATTACTGTATTAAATTCTTTAAAATTTTTTTTTTATTTTTTGTAACATTCTCTAAAATATTTAATTCATAATTATAAATATAAAGATAAAATTTTAATACAGCTTCTAAAATAAATTTCACCTAAACATCATTTCTCGTACAACTCCATCACCACCACGATGAGCTCCATTACCACCACTACCAGGCCGAAGCGAGAATCTTCGTAAAATAACAGGATACCGCAATTCCAAAATCTCTGGATCCGTAATCCTCGTATTAGTCATGTGCGTGTGAACACCTCCTTTGCCATCCCACGTTGGTCCCTTAAATATCAAATCATATTTTGAATTAGCATCAACTTTATCAATTTTTATTTATCTAATTCTTCTCTAATAAAAAAAAAAACAACTCACAGCACCACTACCACCAGCAACAGTCTCGTAATATCCCCACTGTTCAGTGCCTAAGGTAGTATTGTTCATACATCCTTGAGATGCAGCGCACGCACCAAAGGCGCAAAGAATCACATCTACAACGCGTTGCGACGTTAACACGTTGCCACCCACTACAGCAGCACTTTCCGACGGATCTAATAACGAGCCCGGGGGAATAATCACTTTGACAGGTTTTAAGCAACCCTAAATTATGGATAAAATCATGAATTATTTTATTTAATTTTCGCTAATTGTTTTATGAATAAGAAGAAGAAGCTACCTGGTTAAGTGGCACGTCACGACCCAAAATACTCCTTATACAGTAAATCAAAGCCGATAAGGTAATGGCACGTGGCGCATTACAATTACCCCAGACTTCGTATCCTGTACCACTGGATGACGATAGAAAATCGATATTATTATTATTATTATTATCGTTAGAATTTACTCGATAAAATGATATTATATTGATAATAATACGAAAATTTATAATGTGATACTTACCGAAAATCGCACACAGCCTCTCCTTTCTCAACGTCTATCTCTAATCTCAATTTAATTTCACTACCGTCGTCCATGTAATCAGATGCAAGAACATAATTTCGACCGGTATTTTTCAGAAGTTCATTGCCTACGGATTTCAACATTTCACGTACTGCTAATTCTGCGTTATCCTGTATGTATTTCATGTAAGCTTGTACGACTTCAAGTCCGTAAGCGTCTATTAACTCGTTGACTAAATTACCTCCCTATATAAAATTGAAACAAAAATTTTTAATAATAATTATTATTAAAATTTACTAAAAATAAGAAAAAATAATTGAAATACAAACTTTGTGATTTGCAGCAATTTGCGCTTTGAGATCACTCAAATTATCAGCAAGATTTCTTGTACCTGAGCTTCCCGGAATTTTTCCAGGAGCCATTAATTCTTCGGTTATTTCTTTTTCTCGAAATACACCCTTGTGCACCAATAGGAAACTTTTAAATGCCGCTCCTTCCTAAAAATAGTAACAAATTTAATGAGAAATTTTTTTTTTTTAATTATAAAAGGATAGTTTATAAAGAAAAATTTACCTGAGACAACATAGTTGAGTGTGGAGGCATAGAGCCAGGAGTTATGCCACCAATATCAGCATGATGTCCTCTACTTGCTACAAAAAATACTGGTTTTGGAATGTCTCTGCAAAAATAATATTAAGATTTTTTTTTTATATTTTAATATTTTTCAATTATAAGATAAAAAAATTACAAAAAAAAACTCACTTGTAAAAAACTGGAGTTATAACTGTGAGATCAGGCAAGTGAGAGCCACCAGCCGAGGGATGATTTGATAATATCGAATCACCTCGTTCAAAAACACCGTTAAAAGCTTTTATCTGATATTGCACCGTCTCTTGCATAGCTCCAAGATGAACTGGAATGTGGGGTGCATTAGAAACCAATCCGCCATCTGGTCCAAAAACGGCGCATGAAAAATCCAGTCGTTCTTTTATATTTGTAGATATTGACGTTTTTTGCAATATCCTATAAAATTTGTTAGAATAAAAATTTTAAAAATAAGCTATATGAGTACTACAAATAAATTTTTATATTTCTAATGTAACTGACCTGCCCATTTGTTCAGCAATACTCATAAATCTGTGAGAAAAAATACTGAGCTGAATCGCATCGAGATCAGTGCTGACTTTCGTTTTAATTCCATCTTTTATATCAATTTTAATATCACCGCCCGATGTTATTGTCGCCACACATCCTGGTTCAACTAGAATCGTACTTAATTTATCCATTATAACAGCGGGACCATTAATAACGTGACCCGGTGAAAGAGATTCTAATTGATATACATCTGTTTCGTGATAACCATTCTCAAAATAGACTCTCGTACTCTGCATAAATCAAAAGCAGTGTCATATTAAATGATTCGTTGTTATAATTTTCATATTGATTTTAATTTTTTAAATAAAATTAACGTTATAATAATTTTTTTTTTTTCTTATTTCTATCAATAGGTACTAATATTCGTGTTAAATGTTTTTGCTGAGTATATCACAAAAAATTGTACCTTTTCTGATTTAGCAGGTTCATTTGATGGTTTTAAATTTTTCGAATCTTCAAAAATTTTACTTTTACCAGATCCTCGTACTCTCAAATCACTGACTAAAATTTTTCTCCCTGGCATTGTAAATCCAAACTCTTGTTGGTACCTTAAAAAAATAAATATTTTAGAATTATTTTTTAAGATACGAAATGTTATTTATACTGTTAAATATAATACAAAAAAAAAAGATAAATTAATAAAACCCCACTTGATTAACTCAATAATGATTAAAGCGCTCCCTATGTACTTCGGATCCCAATAGGGAAAATAGATCAAAGGCAGATCAAGTTCGTAAGTTTATTTTAAAAAAGAATTTGAATATATTAAATCTTATTGTGTGTTGATACTCCGTGCGTGAAACTTGATTTTTTAGATAATATACGCATACAAAATCGAGCCTTATGTACGCCGTAGATCGAAAAGTACTATTTCAAAAATGTAATGTATATTGTAAAAAAATAATAATAATAATAATATTAATTAGCATAAGACTTACCTTTTCAAAAACGATTTTGCAAAATTACCATGCTCCATGCATGGTTCACCAGGTACAGTATCTGTATCGGGTAGACACATTAATGCACAATCGGTACCCTCATATCTCAAATTTAAGAAACATTCAAGTTGAATTTGTTCATCTTCAAAATGTTGCTTACGAAGTTCTTTATGAACTTTTTCACGTAAAATGACAAGTCTTGCGTCCAGTCGATCAAACGATTCTATAAAAGGTAAAAATAAAATAAAATATTTTAATTAATATTATTACTTGTTACTTTTAATTATTCATAATTATTTTTGTTACAATTAATTGTAACATTAATTTTCGTAAAGAAAAAATATTACCTTCACAATAAATTTCTGCACTTGGTTCTTGAGCTTCCTCAACGACATCAGCTAATGCCATACCGTAAGCTGACAAAATACCTGCGTACTTGTGAACGAAAACTGTTTGCATACTCAAGGAGCGAGCTATAGCACAAGCATGTTGTCCACCAGCTCCACCGAAACAGGCCAAAACGTGACGCGATGTATCATGACCTTTTGCCTATTTTTTTTTTTTTTATAAAATAATAAACTTTTTACATTGTATATTTAAATTAAACATAAGTTTTAATTATACTATTCATTAAATTATTTATCATCAATTAAGCAAAATAAAATTTTTTTTTTCAATAAGCAGATGACAGTTATTACCTGTGTTAAGGCTCTAATTGGACGACACATAGCTTCATTAGCAACTCTTATAAATCCCATTGCCACTTCTTCAATTGACATTTTATTATTATCTTTAGAAGACAAAAATTCATTTATCTGAAAGTTTATAAGCTAATTATTAAAGAAAAAAATTTAAGAAAAACCTTTAAAATATTTATTATATTGCACACAATAAAATTATTCATTATTATGTTTAAAATCATATTAATTTTTAAACTTAATAAATACATAACATCCAAAAAATTATTATGCAATAAACAATTTACCTCTTTCGTTAATTTCTCAAAAGCCTCGAGAGTTCGTAATTTATCCAGAGTCTCATTCTCTTTTGGCCCAAAAATTTTTGGAAAATACTCGGGTAAAAGTCGGCCGAGGGCCAAGTTTGCGTCAGTCACGGTAAGAGGTCCACCTTTTTTATAGCAAGCCGGGCCTGGATGAGCACCAGCACTTTCCGGTCCCACCTCGAATAAACCTGATCTGAAGAAAAGCATTGATCCTCCACCAGCAGCAATTGTGTTTATATCGAGCTGTATAGGGTAAGAAGTGTAATTTATTGAAGCGATAATTTTTTGCAATTTTAACTCTCTGTAATTAATATCTATTTATTTATAGTGAACTTAACTGTAGTAAATAATTTTTTGCAGAATTTACTTATATTTTATTTCATTAAAAAAAAATTATTAATTATTGTTAAAATAAATTTTATACATTTTTATTAATTATTAGTTATTAAATATAAATATTTTATTAATTATTTTAAAAAATGTTTACTTGAGGAGCTTGTATGGTAACACCAGCAGTCGTGCTTTCGAAGACATGTTCGTAAGTGCCACCGTAACGACTGACATCCGTTGAAGTACCGCCCATATCGAAACCGATGACTGGCAGTTCAGTTTCCTTGTGATAAGTGGTCATTGCGTAGCCAACTACTCCACCCGCTGGTCCCGATAATATACCTCTCGAACCATTAAACCTGAGATTGATTTGTAAAATGTAGTTTTGCACATTTTTGTCAAAGGTCGCTTGTATTGATCGGGTGATGTAGCCATGTATTTTTTGATTAATAATTTTTGATAAATTGTATATATAAATAAATAAATAAATAAATAAATGATTGTTCTTACGTATCCATTGAAGTTAGGCCACCATCACTTTGCATAAACAAAACATTGACACCTTTGAGATTGTCTTTGAATCCAGAAGCAAAACTCTAAAATCAATAAAAAAAGTAATAAAATTCTTGAAATATAATTTTTTACGAGTATGCAAATAAAAATAAAAGTATAAAATAACAAAAAAAATTTACTTGTAAGTAGTTTTTAATATGTGGTGTTAAATAAGCATCGGCCGATACAGTAAAACCTCGTGGTACAATTCTTGTCATTGGCATAACTTCATGAGATAAAGACACTTGCTTAAATCCAATTTTTCGAGCGATTTCACCTATCTTAATTTCATGTTCCGCGTAACTGTAAAATTTTTGCTTTTAATTAATATACTTTTAAAAACAAATAATAAAAATAGTGAATATCTTACGTGTAACTGTGCATTAAAACTACAGCTAAACTTTCAATTCCTTTGTCTTTCAGTTTTACCAAATCTTGGATCAATTCTTCTTCGTTTAGATCTTGTGTTATAAAAAGATCTTCTCCTGTAGAACCTGTTACTTTTTTCCATGAATGATTTATTTTGCATTTTCCTGGCAAAGCAGGTATAACTCGAACTTTTACTTTCACTACTTCTGAGTAAAGAACATCAGGTTTTGTTATTTCCTACAAAGTTATCATATTTTTTAAAAAAAAAATTTTATTTCATCAACAAACGATTTTTTGCCAAAATTTAAAGTTTGATAAATAGTGACACTTTTTCATCAAATTCAAACAAAAAAATTTAAATAAAAAATATTAATATTAACGTGATAAATTCTCTTACAAGATCAAAAATATTAGGTCGTGCTTGATTTCCAATGAAAAGTAAATCTTCAAAACCTTCATTTATTATTAATGCCATCTTAGCTCCTTTCCTCTCAAGTAAAGCATTAGTTGCTACAGTTGTTCCCATTCGAATCCATTCAATTTGCGAAGTGTCAATACTACCTTTTATCGGTACACCAGTTTCCTTGTTTAAGAAACAATTTAATTTTTCATGTTGATAATTACAATACAGAATATTAAACTTTTTATTTTTGTATTTTTAAATCAAAATATCATTTTAATATATTTTTAAAAATTATGATTATAATATTTCTATACGGAGCTCTTACATTATTTAATATTTATTCTAGTTTTATTTTGTTTTTAATAATTACAATAAAGTCTAATTTTAATATTCTTAAAATTATTATTTACATTTATTATGTGATTATATAATTATATGTGAATAAAATTTCTTCTTTACCTGCTCTAGTATACGTCGTATTCCTTCACGTGGCGCATCATCATAATTAGCAGGATCAACTGATAAAAGCTTCATGACACGAATTTTACCTTTCGGACATTTTGCATATACATCGGTAAAAGTACCACCTCGATCGATAGCAAAACAAAATCGATCATCTGAAATTTTTTTTAATTATATATTAAAAAGCTCTCTTTTAAATCAAGTGGTGGTAGCTTGAGGCATGGAAATGAGTGATATTTCTTTGGTATATTAATTTATAGATAAATAATTATTTTTTGCAATAATTTTTTAAAATTAATATTACGTAAATTAATAACACAAGTTTTCTATTATATCTTTATTACAGATCTAATGATTTATTTCCGATAATGTCACCAAAATTTATCAGACAGAAAATTGTTGAAAAATATTCACTTAAAATATACTACGGTGAAAGATTGTCGGAAAAGATAAATTTTTTTATCTTTTGATAACATCATAAGATTCTGTGCATGTAAATTACTAGAATATTACATTTGAGACCTATTTATCATTTTTATATTTTTTTAAAAATATTTTATACTTATGCAATATTATTAAAAAGCTAAACTCTTGCATTATAATAACTTTATTGTTTAAATCGTCAACT
This sequence comes from Leptomastidea abnormis, assembly GCA_030522805.1. Lineage (NCBI taxonomy): Eukaryota > Metazoa > Arthropoda > Insecta > Hymenoptera > Encyrtidae > Leptomastidea > Leptomastidea abnormis. Next base: position 15,406 of record JAPYZE010000760.1, read on the forward strand.
TAGGGCAAGAACATTTCATAGAATTTTCAAGGCAAAAACCTTCCACAGAATGTTAAGGGCAAAAGAGTTCCATTTAAAAATTGAGAACATAAAAGAGCCATTTCAAATTCAAAGTGTAATTTTGGATAAAATTTTTTAACTGCAGTTTTAGCCTTAGCTGTTATTATATTCATGACTTGTAATCACTATGGTAAGAATATAATATTTAAATAAAATTTAATTATTAGAAATATAAAATCATAAAAATAATGATATGCCTAAAATCGCAGTAAAAAGTTTTTATTTAAAACGGCACATTTTTACCTGGAATTTTAAAACTATTTTGCTTCGAATATGAAATGACACTTGTTTGTCTCCAATTTTGAAATAAAACTTTTTTGCCGCTGAAATTCTGTGAAACGTTCTTACCCCACGCTAACGACATATTTATTTGTTAACTACTAAATTTTACATTAAAAAGTACATAAGAAATTAAAATTATGACAAATTTATTTTCAGTCGTCAAATGTAGTAAACATCATAAAATACATATACGAAAAAGTTTTTTTAATATTATTTTAATTTTTATAAATTAAATAATTTAACTAACCATTATTATGTGACTCAAATTTATTCTCCAATCCTGTTTCACGATTCATTTTTATTGATTTAATTGATAAAAAAATACTTTACTTAATAAAACAAATCAAATCTAGCACAAACGATGTCTAGGAACACACACGTATATTTTATGATTGAAATCAGCTGACTGCGTAGTATCAATGTGTACATACAAATAGTAGAAATACGCAAAGGTTATTCTGTCAACCACACTATATATTACACTATCTATATTCAACGGAAAACAAGAATATTTAAATTATCACTATTGAAAATATTTTTATGTGTATAGTAATAAATTTTTTATTGCTCAATAAAATTCAATTATTTATTTAATTGTTCTATTTTGATTTATATAAATTATTATTCTTTAATAAAAAATACTCTATACTAAAAATATTAAATCTTCTTGCGATAGAGCGCATGTGCAAGAAAAAGCGGGAAAAACTGAAAAATAAATTTTCTTAGAGTTGCAATAATTGTCGTAAAATTAATTTAAAATTTAAACCCAAGAAAATTTTCTAAAAATATGTATGATAAATATTTAACTCACACTTGGTACACTGTATCTTTTTTGTCACGATCAAATTTTTGGTTTGAAATATCTTTTTTTTTTTATAAAACATCTAGATGGTCAGAGATACTTGTATCTCTGATGGTGTTCTGATTCACGGATGTGCGTGTAATATAATTTTTTCAGATTTTTCTAAACAAACTCAAAATAAAGTGTACTAAATGATCATTAATTTATATGTTAAAAATATATTTTATATGGTGAATTATATTTATTTCGAAAGTTACTTTTATTTATTTATTATAAACGAGTTGTAAAGCTCTTTACAAGTTATTTTTAAATGGTACAAGTTATTTTCTTTTAAAATTTAAAAAAATAAATTTTTGAATTTATATTAAAAATATTTATAATTTTTTACTGATAATAAATCATTTACGATATATTTATATCAGGAAGCAGATTGACAGGTTGTAATAAATTTTTTTAAAAAGTTACAAAGGTTTTGTTTTATTTTAAATTTACTTTCAACAAATATTTCAAATTTATTCATACGAAAATAATAAATTTGAAAATTACATCTATAAATAATGCGCTGATTAATCACTAATTTACAATACACCCATTTAAGTTTGAAAATTTACAACTTATTGTCTATACAGTTTTTGTTCGACTATAAATAACTTAATCTAAGATATCACTCAAGACTCCATTATTTTAATAATAACAATAAAAAAAAAATCATTACTGCTCGAAATTCTTATCATTTCGAGATTTGACTTAGACCATAGAGTAGTCAAAGAAAGATTTTCAAAATTTACAATTTTATACGCTTTCTTCGAACTTTGTGAGTGAAAATATATTATATATCTTTCTTTTTGTCTTTAATCTCTGATAAATATTGGCACAACACATACTCTTTACAATCGAACTTTTTCTTGGAGAATATCGTTATATAATTCTTCGGTTAGTCTCACGTATTTAGCAGATTTATCCAAAAAGTATATAGGATCTGTAACCTGTAACATAAAAAAAAAAACAAATTTTTGATAACTTTTCAGCACAATATTTATATAATATGTATTTTATAAAACTATAACATATATTACCTTGTTTACATCAATTCCATCTTGTTGAAGATCCTTCTTTTTCAGTTTGAAAGTTCCTACAAAGAAATAATTGAAAAATATTATAATATTTATTAACATGTAATTTATTTTGCAATTATTTACCTGTCATAGGAAGTGTTGCTAAAACACGAATAAATAGAGGCCTTGCATAAGGTGGTAACGATTTTTTCACTCCTTCAGCTAAATCAATCAAATTAATATTTTGATCAGGATCGTAAATTGCAGCCATACCAGCTTTTCCTTCATTCCCAGGTACCTAAAAATTGTAATTAAAGAAATGTATTTTAGATTTAATAAGTTCAAGAAATTTTATATTATTTATAATAGATATATTTTTACCTCAACACCGTAAACAACAGCATCCCTCAATCCAATAACATTACTAATGACTGCTTCAACTTCAGAAGTAGCAACATTTTCTCCTCGCCACCTAGACAGTAAAATTGATTTTTTTAATACATTGTATTAATACTTGAAACATTTTTTAGTAATTTAATAATTTTGAATAAGTTAATGCAATAACATTAATTTACCTGAAAGTATCTCCGGTTCTATCTTTGAAGTAAAAATATCCATATTCATCCTTAACTAGAATATCCCCTAAAACAAAATAAAATAAATTTTTTTAAATTAATAAATTTATCACTTTACATTTAAAAAAATTATTTCTTATGATCTTCATAAAAATCAAATTATAAACAGCTTATAATAAATAAAACAATAATCAAACTTAAAATAATATAACAACCTGAATTAAACACACGATCTCCCTTTTTGAAAACATCTCGAATGATCTTTTGTTCCGAAGCTTTTTTATCAACGTAACCACTGAAGTCATTAATGGCCTTTTTCGGATCAATTTTTCCAACAAAAACACCGGGTTCTCCTGGTTCACAAGTTATACAAAGTCCATCTGTACCACGGACTGGTTCTCCAGTTGATTCGTCAACTTTTATCAAAGCTACGGGATATAAGGAGCCAGCGTAAAGCGGAACAAATCCAACAGCACCAACTCTATTATCGATGTTTACTATAAAAAAATTAAAAATTTTTCAACGTTAATTTTTATAAAAGAAAAATTATTTTTAAATAAATTTTGTTTTATGTTACCAAGATTTGAGTTGCCTTCTGTAGCTCCATAAAATTCACCGATTTGTTTAACTCGAAATCTATCGACAAATGGCTTCCAGATTTGAGGTCGAAGACCGTTACCGTACATAAGCCTCACTTTATGCGACGTATCAGCTGAACTTGGTGGTACAGCAAGAAGATAGCGACATATTTCTCCTATGTATTGAGCGATCTGTAATAAATGATTGTTATAAGTATGAAGAAATTTAATATTTATTTTAATAATTTTTTTTTTTTTGTATTTTACTTTGAAAATGATTAATGATTCCTAAGTGAATGTGATCTATGATTTTAAGAATGAATATAATTTGTATGTTTTAGTTTTCTTAGGGTAAGAACAGATTATATCAGCAGTATAAACTAGTTTGAACTGCGCTTGGAAAAACTGTCGATCTCAATTCTTACTCTCAATAAAATAGCCCTGTACTAAAGTGTTAAACTTGAGACAATTGTCAAATTTTACTATCAAAGCTTTTTTTTTATTGTCTATAAAGTTTAAACTTACACGTCAAAATATAAATCACGATAATTTTACAAAATTTACAAAATTAAAAAATGAAACTTACCGTGCACTCATAATGAACACAATCAGGCCAAAATTTCGATGCGCTAAATCGACGTCGTAGAACGACTGTTACTCCACGAAGAAGAGATTGTCCAGCACCAACTATGCCACCGGCCGTATGGTAAAGTGGTAGGGAATCGTAAATTCGATCGGACGATTTGAGACCCAGCATGGAATGCACACCACATGACATCAACATGTATCTGTCAATATAAAAACGATATATGTTATTTCATAGAAATGATTTATGACTGACTGTAGTAAGAATTAAGTACCAAAATAACAAAAAAAAAAGAAATATTATTTTCAATAGACAGTAAATTACAAAATCTCCTGTCAATAATTATTTCGACAGAATTACCAAAATACGCATTTAACTCAAATCTATAATAGATCATTTTAAAGATTTTGTTACGTAAACAATTTTAAAATTAATAATACAACCCATTACTCTCTATATTAACGATAATTCGTCATTACTAAATAAGTAAGTATAGTATATACCTTAAATTACTGATAACTGCTGCCTTAGGCAAGCCTGTCGTGCCGGATGTGTAGATATAAATGAGTTTATCACGCGGACAACCAAGAGATAGATCGACAAGTAGTGGTTCAGGCTCAGTCTTGGCCAAACCAGCGGCCAAGTCAGCTGCTCCATCGAGTAAGCTTGTATCTGCGTTCTCCGACCACTGATGTAACACGAGATCTGGTATTTTATCCCTGATTTCACTTATTACTGAAATTATTTTTTTTTTGTTAGATATTGTACGTTTTAAAAAAAAATAATATGAATAAATATAGTTTATACCATCTTTAAATTCATTGCTGTAAATAATAGCTTTGCAATGAGCTACTTTGATGCTGTGTACGAGAACGTCACCACGGAGATTTGTATTTACCAGAGCAGTTATTATGCCGGCTTTGCTTAATCCAAGCCAGGTACCAACGTACTCGACACGATTTTCCATTAGTAGAGCAATACTGTCACCTCTCGATGATGATGGTCGAAAGTATCGACCGATACGATTGCTGAAGTCTTCCAACTATAATTTTAATATTATTTTTTATTATTATTTCAATTTCTTATTTTTTACATATAAAATGTTGAAAATAGTCATGGATTTAATTGATTTCGTGACTTCATTCCGATAATAGAAAATCTATGATTTGACTTTGAATGAAGTATGAATAAGCATTTTTTGACTGTCAATCTTTTAAAAGCCATTAGATTTACAAATATTGATGATTTGACTGTAAATTTGAAAAGCTTTGGGTCGTAGGTCACGATCAAAGAATTAAATATATTTTTACTAAAAGATTTTAATGTAGATTTAGTATTGCTAACGTAAGACATCTAACAAAAATAATCTTAGAAAATTGATGTATAAATTAAGAAATTAATTTTGTTTTATTAAATCTAACATTATTACTGTAAATTAAATAATTTTTTTATTAATATAAATCTTGTTAAAAAAATATTATTAATTTATAAAACATAAAATGGTTTGAAACATTTAATCTCCATTAATTTAGTTGTCTAGGATTTTATATAACTTTCTTAAATAAGTATGAAAGTAGTTTACACTTGTATCCTGTATGGTAAGTTTTACTTAAGTCAAGACAGGAAGTCTAAATGAATCTAGTACTAATTAAAGTAAAAACCTGGAGAAAATACTAAAGAGGTATAATTATCTATGGAGTCTGAATATTTTTAACTATTTTATCACTTTCCACTTTATAGGAAAATATTAATTTTTTTTTTTTGTGATAAAGATAAAATTATGCTTTATACTTGTACTTATATTTATAACATTTTTATGTGTCATTAAGTATAATGTTACATTAATAATAATTTACATATTTATATCGCCAACAAATATATGTTCATGTAAAAAGTAAAAACTTATGTTGGAAATTGATTAATTCATTTTATATCTTTAAGAAAAACATAAATATTAAATCAATTAAATTTAATTGACAAAAAAATGATCTACTTATAAATTAGCAAGACAGCAAATTAAATCTTTATACATTTTTTTTTTGTAAGGTTTAAGGTAAATAAAAAGTTAATAAATAAATACCTGTTGATAAGTCCATTCTTTATCTTCAAAAATAAAAGCAACTTTATCAGGATGAGCTGCAGCGAGCCTCGTGAAAATGCTGGCAACTGTGTAACATTTTGCTTCCCACCACCATAACAAAAGATTAACTTTTGCGAATCTGAAGGCTCCTCTGTAAAACAATTATCATTTATGTTATACATAAATAACGTAATTTACAATTTTTTCGCAATTGTTTTTCAAATTTTTAAAATTAATATTAACGATTAGATGAATTGTAGTTTAAGAATAATAATTGTGTGACAACATTAACATGTTTAAGATTTTTGAATTATCCATAGAATAAAAATAATCCTACTACACGACCTCTTCCCTGTTTAAAATTAAATTGGTCAATTCTACTATGTTTGAGAGACGCGTGGCTTACACTACAATGTAAATTGTAAATTCTTTCTATATTTATGAGATCTATTGACATTTGCGTATTTGAGTAATTATTAACATTTCCGAATATATGTAAAATAATTGCATTTTAATGATGATAAATACATTTATTTATTTTTCATTGTCTTTTCAAATGAAATTAAGTTTTATTGTTTAAATAAAAAAAGAAGACAATTTAAATATATTATTTTTCATATTGTAAATCTAGTTCACGCAAGACATCTCTCGTTCATGATAATTAGATCGTTGATTAAATAATTGAATCAAATTTTTTTTTTTATCTCAATGATAATATAACACTATAGTCTAGACCTATGAAAAAAATTTAAAAAAAAAGTTTAAAATAAAATAATCAAATAAATATGTAAGACAATAAATAATATTTTTAATTATATTTTCATCAACCAAACTTAAAATGTTAATTGAAGGTTGTCATTTGACAATGAGCAGACGGACTTATTGTTAGAGTTTATGACGATCAAATAAAGCCGAGTATAGTTTAATACTGGACACGCAAGAAGTTTTCACACGCTTAAGTAATTTCTAGCTTCTTTAATATAAATTATGTTCAATTGTTATTTAAAAATTTCGTAAGTTTAGCATTTTTTTTTTTTAATAATTGAGCAATGAGTAATAACATTATATTTTAAAATTTTATCGAGTATTTGCCGATTAAATTATCAAGAAAATTAGAATTAAATTATCATTATATGAGTTTAGCTGATAATTTTACTTTATCATACATAAATGTAGAAGTATAACAAATTTTATAACAGATCGATCAATAAAAAAAATGAAAGATTAATATATCAGAAGAAAAAAAATTGGTCACTAACTGCACGTACCTAGTATAGGCATATATTGGAATTTTACTATCAAGAGAGAACAGTAAATGACACGTGTCTCAATTTGCTCTTCGCGTCCTCATTTGAATGCGTTTACACATTCAAATAGACGTGAAATAGTATGTGTGTATGTACATTTATATGTCTTGTAATGTAGAAACAAGGATGACGAACAATATATGGATATACACAGATCATAATTTTGAATAAGTTTTGGATCAAGGACTAAGAAATATTTTTTATTTTTATGTTTAAATAATACGTAATTTGCATATATTTAAGAAAAATTTTTAGAAAATTCAAATTATTATTTTTTATTTGTAGTGACAATAATATGTTCTGTACATTTGAATGACTCAAATTTTTTTAAACAATAATTGAAAAAAAAGATGCAGCCATGTTAAAAAAAATTTACTCTTAATATAGTTAAATACTTAATGTTTTACTCAATACCTCTTTTTTTTCAAAGACTAATGTAATAAAGCTTATATCAACATTATAAATTGAAGTACCTAACTTACGAAGTCCTTGTATATCTTTATATAAATTAATAATTTTACAATGATTTGCCCTAAAGATTTATAATTTCAAAATATAAAAATTATAGTAAACACGTATATTGATTTTTTCAAAACTTTAATTTCCCATCATTAATTTTAATTTCTAAAATTGTTATTTTCTCATAAACTCTCAGAATTTCAAGAAACGCTTATCAAAATCAATATCATCCGATCATCAAAATTATCCAAAAGTACTTTAGATTCATCCTCATATTATCATCATCAAATATTTCCGATAAATCGACAAGACTCGGTTCGACGACCAACTAAGCAATTTCTCCAATAACGTCAACAGTACATTTTTCGCCCGGGTACGAACAATTTTATTATTTTATTCCAGGGTTAGCTGCAGACGAATACTCACATATATACATTAAAAACACGAACGAATAATGTGCGTATACGTATTGTATATGTATGCATGTGTGTATGTATATGTGTGCTTGCAAGCGCGTGTCCGCAAGGCTCGGCCGTTGATTATGTAATGTACTTGTGTAGGAAGAACGAAGCTCGTTATATTGCTGCAATAAAATTGATGTTACCACCTCGCTTCCGTGGGGATTCCGCGATGTCGGGCTATTTTGTAAAGTCAATGATAGAACGGAGCTTTTTTTTTATATCTTTAAATAATTATTGTAGTAATTTTTTTTCTTATTTTGTGATCGATTGATTTTATTTATTTGGTATTGAATTTAAATTATAGGCATGAAGATTAGATATTTTTTTAGGGTAAAATTTGATGAGAAATTTTTATCTTGCTATTGTTATCGAGATAAAAGCATGACTATGATACGATGTATACTAACAATGACAAATCATACTTTCTAAAATTAAGTAAATTTAATTTCTTGTAATGACAATTTTAGTGTGATAATTTTTAAAAACTAATAACTGTAAAACTGTAAAATAGTTTTTTTTTTTAATGAATAATAATTAAAATAAAACGATGAATATCAAAGTTATAAATATATTTCTAATTTTTCAACATTTTAAAATCATAACAAAATCACAAAATTTTGCATACTATTTACAAAGTTTTTAAACATTTAAGTATCTTATCACGTTAATGCTTTTTCTTAATAGTGTAAGAAAATTAATGTGTTGTATAATCAGCTTCAAATGCTAGTCAGATATGAATCATTAACATAAAAGTTACTGGATCGTATAATAGTGCAGTTGTACGCTTTAATTGTTGCTCAAAATAATAACAAAGAATGATTGAAATATTTTTTGAAATAATAAAGTATTCGGAAATGTAATGAAACATTTTTATGTATTAAAAAAGATTAGTTATTTAATACGAATATTTTATAATAATAAATATAAAAATTTTTCAATAGTAATTTTTTTTTTAAATTTTAGAATTCTATAATTTTATAATTTTATTTATCAATTTATATCTTTTAAATAAAAATTGATTAAACATTTTGTACTTTGATCACAATCAACAGTTTACAAGAAAAATATAAGATTAAACACTTAAGCTTTAACCCGATCATCTTACTCTAAATTCTATACGTTATCAAAAAAAAAAGATAAGCAAAATAGAAGAATTATTATGTCTAAAATATGCTCAGTGCTACAATAATCTTATATAAGTTGTAAGATTAATGATAACAAATGAAAAAAATAAGATCATTGAAAACATTGTCCATTTTCTGCCTTAAACATAATATTTTGAAAAATAAGAAAATTTTTCAATGCACTAATAATTTTTGTCCAAAAAAATTTTAATGATCAAATAATAGCCTAGAAACATATGAAATTACTTTTGAGAAAACATATACTGATACAAAAGTGGGTATTTGGCACGATGTCGAAAAGTGAGAATTGTTGATTATTTAGAACACTTGTTGCTTCATTGAAAGACGGCCTGCGGCACACATTTACACACATACACATTCTTACAAACCGTAAACCGTAGCTTCTTTGCACAGGTTGAAAATTTTAAACTTCGAATCACAAGTTAATTATTTGAACGGATTTAGTAAATATAACTTTTGGTTAAAAAAAAAAAAAATTATATTAAGTATTTTAATTACAAATTATGGATTATTTATATTATATGTTGATTTTTAAGACTACAATTTATAAAAAATAATATTTTCTTACAAAATAATTTAAAAATGTAATAAATCCAATATTCAAGAAGTAAATGTATTCCACCACAGAAATGAATTAAAATCACTTCATGGTATGTAAACAACTAAGGTCTTAGAGTATTCAAACACGTGTGTGTATCCATTTGTACGAAGAACCGAATATCATGTGTCACCTTATGGTTTTTATTTTGTTTCTTTTTTCATTCTCATGTGTATGTCAGCAAATTTCTTGTTGCACGTTATGAAAGTGTAATATATACGTCACAAAATCGAAGTTTGATATTTGCTTTCTTGTTATTACAATATATTTTAAAATTTTATCAATGCTTTCAAATTGATGTTTTATGCTTTTTGATATATATTAGTTAAAATTTATTTTTTCAATGCCTACAGTTCAACAAATATTTCTTATCGTTTCTTCACTTGTAATCGCTAGTAGAATATTTTTTCCGTTTTAACTCATATATCGTGGAATACAGTAAACTTTTGAACGTAATCTTAAATTTTTTTTAAAAATTACTGTTATAAAATTATGTTAAAAATTACCCCAAAAATAATTATTATAATATTATTCTCATTAGAAATTTTTTTCTAGTATTATTTTCAGCTATGATAATAATAGTTCCAACTCAATATCACATTAAACACGATAACAATATCATTTTAAATTTAATACCAGTTGACATTTAGCAATAACCCTATATAAAGCAATTAAATAATGATCATCATTACAAAATCTTCTACTTGCTTTAAAACAGATCTCATCCTACCATTATAACAATACATTTTTAAATTAATATAACAATATGGAATAGTAAAAAATAAAAAAATAAAAAATCATATCAATACTGCTATAAAATATTCAATAAAAACTCCAAAATATAAGAACAATATAAAGTTCAACGTTCTCCTTCAATAATAAACACACATAATTATAAAATCGAATTCACAAACTACGCATTTTATAACCTTATATAAAAAGAACAACAACACTATCACCACCACCACCACAATAATTATAAATCAATCAATCAACCAACGAATCAATCATAATTTCCCAACTCACAATAAATCCCTAGGCAGTGTCTTGTAGAGCACATAGATAAACCTTCTACGTTTAGCTGAAAGCAGTACTCCGGCAACAAGTAGAGCCAGCAGCGAAGCAAGTAGCTGCTGAGCCAGCGTCATCATCGAAGAGTGATATCTATATCTATATATATAAGAGGGCACTTTTATATACTTGCTGCTTGATTCCTTTAACACACATACACATACACATACACACAAGTAATACAAGCTGTTGTTGATTCAAGCGTCGCGGTCGAGCGAGCTCGAGAGACTGAAGTGAGCTCGAGCGCGCGTAATATAAAGGGGCCTCTCCGAGAAGAGAACCAAACACCAATACGGTCTCTCGATTATGTGTGTGTGTGTGGTGTGCTTATACTATATGGTTGGTCACGATCGGCCACTTACATATACAGTATATAGATATATTTATAAGTGGGTACCAGTAGGCACGCGCGTGAGCTCCAAGAGTTCGGATATTATATGGACATAGTGTGTGTGTGTGTGTGTGTGTGTGTGTGTGTGACGTACGCCAAGTTAAAATTTTGAGTAAAAACAAAAAGATAAATCCTATAATTATCTATATATAAGTAACTTGTACGCTTTTATAATTAGCTTTTATCCACGACGAAGCGAACGAGCGCGCGGACTTTCGCGGATCGATTCGCGTTGATATAGCGATAACGGACCACTGGATCGCGGATAGCGATCATTATCGTGTACGCATCAGGGACCCTACAATTTTTACGAATTTTTACAAATCTCTATACTATATTCTACACACGTATATAAATTATATACAAAAGCTTAGAGCCTTAGAGCGCAGTTATCATTCATACAGTATACAATGTACGGATACGCGAGCATGACTACAACAAGAGCCATTCGTCGGTCTTTCTTTATCTGCAGTTATGTTTCGAGATCCCCTTCCCGTATATACACATGTGCTCCCTCTCTTTTTCTCCGAGCTACATGTTGCGCTCCTCCACGGAGATGTAGGCGGAAGTGTCCGATGCATCCGAGACCTGCACACACACACACACACACACACTCTCTCACTTTCTCTTGCTTCATATATAGCGATCTACTGTCCGCAACCTACAGATGCACATGGATGCGCCTACTTATGTTCTTATGTCTGTAAATGCATAGAGCAAAAAGAAAAAAGATTTTCTTCTGTTTAAATCACTGTTCTGTATAATACGTACTCTTCTCTCTGTCTTATATACTGGTTTCCCTTTTGTACTTATATACACCCGCGTTACGTCATGCTTATTTGACTTCATGTAATACCTATATAGTTGCGGTGAAGCGCCTCTAAGCTGGACGGGAGAATAGTGTGATTCATTCACAAGACGACAATAAGCTTTGTATTTCTTTTGACTTCTCTCGATTAACAACTTATGCGTGTAATTTTTTTAGATTTGAACTAATGTTATTAAATGTTTGTCGATTTTTCATTGATTGGTTATTGGATTATCGTTCTTTGTAAATTGTATGAGAAATTTTAAATAGAATTGTTTTCTGAAGAGAAGTTTAAGATGTTAACAATTATATGTTTGTAAATTAAATTAATTGGAATTATTTATACAAGAGAAGATGAGAATTAATGTGAAGAAAAATTGCGCAAAAAAACAGAATGTTTTTGCTTTCATTAAATGCAAAATAATTTAGTAGGTACAATTTTTGAATGGAAGATTACAAAACTATTTTTTTTTTTTTTATAAAAAAAAATCTACTTTCAAATCGGTTTAGTTGATAATATCTTCCTGGAGAAAGCGCGACAAGTGTCACTTACTATAAGGGTACAACTATTATAAACTGGCTAGTACTCATAGTCTATAATTATATTACATATACATGCATAGATTAGAAATTTAAATTTTCCACTCAACTCAAAGGCTTTATTAAAAAAAAAAAAAAACAAAACTAAATAACTAAACATTATATTCTTTCTAAGAAAATTTCCACAATTTTATTTGAATTTAATTTATAAAATCTCGTTATCTATAATTTATACAAATTATTGACTTCAGAATGATGTGATTATCGTCAAAATAAAATAGTACATCTCGCACCTAGGGAAAAAAAGTTAAGAAAATCCTAGACAACTTGTTTATTGACTTTAACCAGGTGATCTGAAACTTCTTTACTTCCTTCCGTGATGCGTATATTATTTTTTTTCATAACCACCGCGAAATAAGTACTTTTTCAAAATAGCCCCGGTAGAAAAATAATTAGCTTATTATATTGTGTAATATTATAGATACTATTCACAAAATACAAATCAAACTACTTAATTTTATAAAAAACGTGCATATATTTTGTAAAACATTCCAATAAGAATTATTTAAAAATTAAATTTTTATCTGTCATATTGTTTTATTCTTGATATAAAAAATCAATTATGACGCATCTAATTTTAATATCTTGTATTGCAAATCAAAACTGAATCATTTTAAAGGTAGTATTTTTCAATATTTTTAAATTTTTACTTTGAAAAATTGTTTTGAGAACCAATATTTATCTGCACTTTAAAGAAATAAATACAACTTCTACAATATAATTGTTTTATTTATATATTACAGTTATCTGTACATATTAACATCAATCTTAAGATTAATAAAAAAAATATGAATAATATGTTGGCAACTATTAAAAATCTAATAGTTTTTTCTTAACATGTATGTAACAAATTTGTCTTTAAGCAAAAAATTTTTAAATAGTATTTCAATATTTTATGTGTTAGGCATATAATTATATTATGGTTGAAAAATTATAAAAAATAACTATTTAAATTTTTACAAAAACTACATTACATTTAATTGAATCTTTCAAAATTGAATATAGAAAATTAAACGTTAGTATTTATAAAAAGCTAAAATGAATAATAAGTACTAGTTTCAATAAAAATAAACTATCGATGTATGCTCAAATTTTTATAAATATTGAACTATTCAATAAACAACCTGGGCATTATAAAGCGGCACTGCGACTAGTAAAAAGCAACACCATTGCATCGTGACCCTGTCATTGATGTCTTATTGTTGCTGGTTCGATTTACGAATATATAATGATGATAGGCACTGAAAAAAGGTAATAGTATCATAAAATGAAAAATAATGAATTTATTTCATATATATTAAGTGCAATCTTGCGATGTATTTTTTAATTAGCCCGAATCAAATTTTGTAAGGTAAATTATAATTCAATTTTTTATACAATTTGAACGTTAATAAATCAATTAGGTATTAATAAATCTTGCTAATCGGATTTTTGAAATTATAAAACACAAATCTTACAATATTTGAAGAAGGCTAACCCTAAGTTATATTTAATTTTCATTTGCAATTGGCAATCAAATATTAATAAGTATTGTATTCACATATCGAACACTATTTTTATAGATTTGTAAATGAATCGAAATACTTAGGGTTAATGTTTAGTATTAATGCTTTAGTTAGATAAAACTATTCGAAATTTCGATTTCAATGTATTTACCTAGTATAAGTAACTCCGACTAGCATGATTCGTTACCTGAGTACTAGGTAAAGTGCCCACGCATCCAGAACTGAAAAGCATATACATACACCGACGTTGAAGTAAAAGAAAAAAAAAATGTAAATGGTCTAATGAAAGCCGTAAAGGTGATGCGAGAATTTAAGCAATTTTTTATGTTTAGTCAATAAATAAATGATATGGATTAACAAATATTAAAAATGGTTTGTTAAATGTAAAAATGATGATTGAGTATTATTTAAAAAGTATATTGTTTTTTTAATAATAGTGTAATTTTCACGGAACTTGGATTAAAACTACGATTAACGAACATATTATAAATGTTAGTAAAATTTGTAAAAGTATTGGAACTATTATTTTACAAGTTATTTAATTGAATGTATTTTTTTTATAGTTTATTTACTGTGTGAGATATATCAATGGATAAATAGATTTAAAAATAAAAAAATTAAAAAAATGAAACCATATAATATTTGTTAAAAAGGTAGTTTCCTTAAAATTTAAATTTTTAGTAAGCAATGTTCTTGAAAAAAGATTTTTGCTATAACTGAAAAAAATAAATCATAAATAATAGTTCATACATCTAATTAAAAAAAATAAATCAAAGTAATGATTGAGATTAGATGATATGATTTAACCGAACTTTAACATAATCATATATTAAAGTTTTTAACTATAACTTGCTCTAAATAAATTTTTTTTTACTTTACTTTTTAATTTCACTTAAATAAGGAAAAATATATAAAAATCGTCTTAAATTAATTAGACATCCAATTTCAAAATAATAATTATTTCTTCTATATTTATGAGTTACAGTCAAAATTGCAATTACACCAGTTTAATTAATTAAATGAAATCTAATTCTTTAAATGAAATAAATACATAAAAAACATTACAAATATAATGTTTAAAATTTCATTAGTCGTATTTTCTTCGCGATCTTTACATATTTAATCTTGAAAATTTTAATTCTTTACGAAATTAACGATTAAAAATAAGGACTTTCAACATTTTTTCCAATTTTAATAGCAAAAAATTTTATTATTTAAACAAAAAATTAAATAGCTGTAAGCACATTGAAAAAGAGAAAAAATAAAAGAATAAAACACAATTAATAATTATCCCAGCAATACTCGATGCTTCAAACTCGCACCACCTCTAACATATATAAAAAAAAAAGACACAAGAAAAGATAAATAAAAAATTTATTTGCTCACCTATAATGAAGAGTATCGCTGTGATAGTCACTGCAATGATAATTATCCTGAGCCGCATATTCTGCATCCAGGCACGTCTTTGAGCTTTACGCGCTGACTCGCGAAAATCACTGCCGGCTATGCTTAAACGATCGCTCGCCACCTGTAGATCTTCAAGCCTCTCGCCTCTTTCCATTACTTTTTGCACATTGCCGCGCATAACGTCCGTCACCTCTTTGATTTGAATTTTTACACTAGAAATTTTGTACAATAACAAAGCTATTAGTTTTTCTTTTTTTTTACTTTCTGCATGTATAATTTGAGATAATTTTAAGTCTTGAACAGATATTTACTCATGTAGAATTTTTTTATTAGGGAAGTGTGAGTGAATAATTCATTTGAAACCCTGACTGTATTAAATTAATTTCATTTAAAATATTATAATGAAAGAAAAGATTTCTTAACAAAAACAATTTTTAAAAAGTTAGTGAAATAAATTGTTGTTTCTATGTAAAATTAAGTTAAAAATTTTAGGAAATAAAATAAAATTAAAGTAATTAATTGAAATTAAAAAAAAAATTATTTCAACTTTTTTAAATACAAAGTTGAGATTTAAAAATTAAAAAATTCATAATAATAGTTAAGGTACAACATATGAGCATTCAAAAAAAATTTTAAACTCTAATTTTCATAATCATTAAAGAGTTTTTCAGTAACAATTGTATAATGTCTAGTGTACAAATCAAAGTAATTATTTATTTAGTAACATTTAGACAACATTTAATTGTATATATTATTTATTATTCAAAATAAAAAAAACTGTGAAATAAACACAAACAACATTTCGTTAATAATTGAAATAATTCGCTATTATCGTAATCATTAAAAAAATAAATAATTTCGACTCCATATATATAGATAAGAATGTAGATAAATTGATAAATCATTATAAATCAACATAAATGATGACTAACCTTGATAACTTTCCATCAATGTGCAATTGTCCATCAGCGGAACTTGGTCGGCTATAATAAAAAAATGATAAATCATAAATATTTTAATAAAAAAAAGTATATCGCGCATAGCAAGTTTAAAAATAAAAGAAAAAGAAGAAAAAAATAATCGCCTGCCCTCAAATGACCGAATTGAGCGCCAAAAAAAGCTCCATCTATTAATAGTTCTACGAAGTATCTGACAAAAACACTGACACAAAAACAAAATCAGCATCAGAGACTTGGAAAATAAATCTAAAGCATATAAAATTTAGAAAACAGCCAACTGCAGTTCTTACTTGAAAAGCAAATCCTCGTCCGGCTCGCTGTCATGATCCAGTAACGTTTCCTAAAAAAAAAAAAAAATGTTATCCTTATAAAAATAAAGGTCAAAGGTGACAGCAGCTGCCACGCAGTGATATATAAGTATGTATAAATATACGCAATGCACAAGTTGGAGCTTTAAAAAACTAACTTTTTCCGCATCTTCGGCACCTCGTAGATCGCCACTGGACAAATTACGGCCACCTCGCATCGCCATTTTTCCAAGCCGATTATTATTATTATTAAAAGGTGGTAAATAAGTTTTATATACGTTAATTTACGCTGTCGTCACGAGAGCTTAGCCCGTAAATGTGAAACCGGTAAAAATTGGCGTGTAAATGACGCCTGTAAGCCGAAATAAGAAGACCGCGTCGCGGCCATTACTATCGTTTTGCGACCAGTCCGCTTTATGTACGCACTGCGACTATACTATACATACACGTTGACAGAAAGAAAGAGAGAGAGAGAGGAGAGTGTCTGCCTGTTGAATCGTTCATGCAGCGATGCGATACCTATGCGGAGGAGGCGATCGTCGTCATCATATGTACCTGCTCCGTCGGTTGTTGTCTACTATACAGATATTTTCAATTTCTTGAACTCAGTACACAGTAGCCTTGAAGATACATTAAACTGCTTGTCATTAATTCTATTAGCATTCATTTTAATTAAAACTATCGCGTATTATTTTTTTATTTATTTTTTAATATTAATAATCAGAATTATAAAGCGTTATTTATAAAGTATTCATTAAAATGGATTTTTTTTATCTACAGATGATCAAAATTTATGATTATGTCGGTAACATTAAATTTATCGTCGGTAACATCATTTTCTACAAGTATGTAAAACAAGTATATATATATACAGATAGATAGATAGATTTTTTTTATTTATTTATTTTTTTTTTTTTTTTGAAGCCAGTAGACCTAAAGAATGCTTCGTGCTTTGATATCTCCTTCATGTTTCGACAAATAAGATTTGTAAAAAATATTTAATTTAAAAAAAAACACATTTAGTATTACTTTACCGGCAAAAAATATATATTAAAATAGATATTTTCGTAACAAGGGCGTAAAATACGTCTTTTTCGCACGAGTAGTGATCACCACACACAAGTCGTCGGCGAAACCAATGAGTTGTGTGTAGTGATCACTATATTCTTGCGATAAAGTCATATTTTACGCCCTTGTTACGAAAATATCTATTGCAATATATATTTTTTGCCGGTGAAGTTATACTAAATGTATTTTTTTAAATTTTTATCCTCAATAATGCATGAATGCCTTACATCTTACTTTTTTATATTAAAATATAATAAATAATAACAATGAAAAATCAAATGTTATGTAAAAAATCGGTCAACTACCTACCTAGACGTGGTCAATATTATTGGTAAAAGTCTTTTTAAGTATTCATTGATGTAGCGGAGGACATGAATATCATCATTGGTTACCTGGTATCTAGAAGTCGTCAATTACATGCGTTTTCAAAGAGAAATTCCTGTAGTGGAGAATCTGAACATGGTCATCGGGTATTCGATACCTTGATGTGTTCAATACTATAATTATAAGTGTTTTTTAGTATCTATTCCTGTATTGGACGACCTGAACGTCGTCATCGAGTACCTGATATTTCAAAAGAAAAAACACCATTTAACGCAATAAATGCCAATTATTTCGTATTTTTTTGTATTTTTGTATCACTGGTACGCTGGTATTGAAGATTTCGAACCAACAAAAGTCTCCACAGTCCAACAAGAACCAACAAAATTTTCACACAGTCAATATAACGATGCATAGTACGAAGATCATCCTTGATATAATTTGTCGTGGAAAAATATACTAGCTGGAGTTTTTACACGAAATATCCTAATTCAGCGAGTTTTACGAACGCCAGCCTACCTTGCCACGTTGAGCGTAAAAGCATAGTAGCTATAGCGGCATCGCGAGAAAATCTATAGCCTAGATCACAGCTATGTAGTAAAATATGTAATGGGATCCCAAAAACAATAATATATAATAATATATATAATAAGCCTTGTTTTTGGGCACCCCATTACATATTTTACTACAAAGCTACCCTGGTAGAAATGTGCCTAAGAAAAATAGTCACAAAACTAAGAAGTAGGTAGGAAAAATAGCTTGTTCCTAGCCATCGATGAAACGCTTTTCAAACGATTTCCTAGCTATTTCTTAGATAGAACGTGTTAAAA
>JAPYZE010000762.1:0-31236 GCA_030522805.1 Leptomastidea abnormis
AATGTTTCTATAAAATTTTTATATCAAATAATTAACTTCATTGTAATTGTAAAATCTGTGAGCCATAATTTTCTTCTATATTTAATTTAATAAATAAAACTTAATTTAACATAATTAATACTTGAATAGTACTGTCAAAGTGTATATACGCCCCGTTGAAACAAAACTTAAACCTAGCCTAAGCCTAAAATCTTGCCCTTATGGTCAATGCGGTCATGAGTAGCAGACCGCAGTTTTTAAAATCTCATTACATATTTTTTACATTAATCAATTTTTTTTATCAAATTCAAACAAAAAGCGAAAATAAATAAAAAGAAATATAAAAATTTCAAACATTTATTTTCTTACAATTTTTAAGTTATACAATATAACATTGATTTTAAAACTAGTACATTAAAATCGCGATCCGTGTTGACATTGATTATTTTATTATTTTAATAGTTTACATATTTATATATCCTAATAATATAAAGAGACAAATTGTACGGAAGTCACTGAGCTCTAGGAACTTTAAATCCCGTTCCTTCTGCGTAAATAAATAATTCGCGCGCGCGTAATACAAAAGCCCCCTTCCCTTCTTTCGCGCGCACACACTTGCCTCCCCCCCCCCTTCCCCTTCCTCTTTCCACTGCAGCTGAGTGAGCACTGAGCAGCAACGCTCCGCAGTCGACGTTCGTCGCTGCGGCTGGCCAGCAGCACCAGCCGAGCGTTTTTTGTATACATTCGAATTAAAAGGAACGGAGAAGAAAAGCTTTTCCGGAGTTTTTGGAGTTCAGCTTCTCTGTCATTGCGTGAGCATAAATTTATTGAATATCTAATAGGAAACATATTTTAATCATCCTCTAAAGCTAGAATAATTTTTTAAAAACTTTTTTACGTTGGTTAAATTTAGCATCTCACGCGGCATAGAGGTAACGTTATATCTCTCGCGGTTTGTTCGATAGCACGCGGTAAGTGCGTGCCGCTGCATGCTTTACGCTCTCGTCTGTGTGTGCGCGATAGCTGAACGAGAGAGAGAGAGAGAAAAAGAGAGAGAAAGATGAAAGGATACTTAGGGGGGAGAAAGAGGTTAGCCTCGAAACGGGTTACCGCTTCGCTGCCCTGGCTGTGCTGCAGGCTGCAGGCTCTCTCAACTCCTCTCGATTTGCTCCTTTTTACCGTTGGACTCTCTTTCTCTTTTTACCTATCCTCTCCTTTCCATAATACCCTCTTCTCTTCTATATATAAAAGTCCTCCTCTTCCTCCTCCTCCTCCTCCTTTGCCGATCCGGTTGAACATTATGCATTTAATTTTTATTTTTTTTTTTACCGCGACTACAGCAGTAGCATTAGCAACAGAGCAAGAGCTTTGTACAGTCTTTCTTATAAAAGGCCTTATTTATGTCGGACAGGTTCGCTTCGCGGTTAATGGCAGCTGACGTGTTGGCGTGAAAGGTAAATAATGTTATCACTTTGCGAGCAAACGAACGAACGCGCGCGCGCGCCGAATCGCCTTTTCTTTTGTTCGATGCCGCTTGAAACGTTTGGCAATACGCGGAAGAAAAAGCTCTATACTATCTCTTTTGCTCGATAATTGTTGAATGTGTGTACATATACATACATATATAAATAAGTAAAATAGCTGCATTATCTCTTGCGTGCATATGCCTTATTGCACATGCACCTTTTGATAAATAATTTGTTATATATGTTAGTGTTTTATAAAGAATTTTTATAGCAATCGAAATGTCAGGGATGTATAGGATCTAAAAATAATTTATTTGCTTACGACTTTCCCGAAAGCTATTATTTTGTATTCGAATTTATATATACGTATAGGTATATTTATGTTTATAATGTATATATACATATTGTACACAAAAACAACCGTTAAAAATAAATCATTAAAAATAAGAACAGAAAGGCGCAAGCAAAAGCACGCGCGAATTCTCTCCTCTCTCTCTTTCTCTCTCCACCTGCCGTTACAATAATCTTTTCCTCTTTCTTTCTTTCTTTTTCTCATCACAGTGCCAACGCAATCAAGTGCAATGTATATAATAGCTTTTCTCTTTTTCTTTACTTGCAATTTAAAAATTATACTTAATTCTAATACACACTTGAGTGTCGTAAAAGAAAAACAACAACCGATTGATAAAAAAAAAAATAACTTATCTTTGTTATTCGCATATCGTTCGAAGCGAGAACCAAACAACATATTAACTTTAATATCATGTGCGACGATCAAAAATAATCTGGACCAATCATCACACCTATAACGGATCGTCAGCACTAAGTTAACGAACAAGTCGTGTTATAGCGGGGAAAAAGATTAAAAAAATAAATTAAGTACAGAGAGGGGCAGTGCAATACCTAATAGCAGTAGGAGAGGATGCATCCATTGCATCCTCGCCTCTCTCTCTCTCTCTCTCTCTCTCTCTCTCTCTCTCTCTCTCTCTCTCTGCGTTGCGACGATGCAGTATATATAAGTATAGTGACTCATGTATTTATAATATATCCGTGACCCGCAGGCAGACAGGCGCTGCAATATATCAAGCCAGCAGCAACATAATATTCTCAGTCACCGATTGATCGAGCGATGGGGAACAGCGCTATTGAGCAGTGGGGCTTGAAGCAGCTACCTCTCCGCTACCTCGACATTTGCGGCAGCCATCCTCCGCATTAGATGTCCTCCCTTGACCCTACGTCATCGCCGCCGCCTAGCCAGCGCCGCTGTCCTTGCCATCAGCTTCTTCTTATCTTCTTCACCGCAGTGCCCTAGAAGAAAGTGCCCTCCTCGCCCGCCCCCACCTGCCTAGCCGCCCACCAGCTGCAAGCCAACACACATACATATAGATATATACGCAGCGCCAGCCAAAATCAGCTGTTCCGCGGTAAACAAAGGAGCCGAAATGGAGGAGGAATCAGCCGACTTTGTTGCAAGTCCCATCACAGCCACCGCTGACGTTCCCGTCGACACTGTCGAGGAACTTACGCAGGAGACAATGGATCCCGCGGAGAACGTGGCAGAGACTGAGCCTGGAACGCCCGAGTCTGTAGCCTCAACGTCAACTCCTTCACAATCGTCGCCGGTTAAGGAGGAATTCCTGGTGGTTCAGGAGGAGGAGGAGGAAGAGGAGGAAGCGGCACTGCCTTATGAGACCGAAGACGAGGAGATGAACTGCGATGACAGATGGTCCTACATGCCCGACTCCGTGATGCTCAGTATATTCCAGTACTTGAATCCTCGGGAACTCCTTACTGCTGGCGAGGTCTGCAGAGCTTGGAACAGAGTATCGCAAGACGAAATGCTTTGGAAAGCTCTATTTTATCTCACCTACAAGGTGGACACCAGTATTGGTATTATGCCAGGTGATTAATTTTATTTCATTTTCTTTGTCTTTTTTCTCTTTTTATTATTTTTTTTTTTTTAATTTAAAAAAATCTACAATGTTTTTTTTTTCAATATCTTAAAAATATCTTTTGTGCTGATATATACTTATTCTAAAGTTATTATTGTGATTTTATTAAAAAAAAAAAAAAATGTAGTTGATCAAAATAAATATTTTTGTTTTCAAGTTGATAAAGGATGAATAATAACGTATTGACTGTTGAAAATTTATTTTTGTTTTTTAAGGAAAAATTTCTTGGTTGAGTGAATTTAAACGCTTAACATACCACATACCATTGGTAGAAACTGAAACTTTAAGAGAACATTCCCATCAGGTATTACATGTTAGTTTTTCACATAATGGTAAAATGTTTGCTACTTGCTCAAAAGATGGTTATATATTGGTGAGTCACTTTTTATCTTATGATTTAAATCAATAATTTCTTGAAAACATGTTTTGACTATTTTCTTTGTTCATATAGGTTTGGAACAGCCAACATCCAGTGTCAATAAAATATCATCATGATATGAAATCATTCAGTTGGAAATATACCCAATTTTCACAATTTAATTCTTCAGACACATTGTTACTAGTATCTGGTGTTCATTTTGGTACTCCTCATAGTACATCAGGCGAAATAGCTGTATTTAAATTAGCACGTAAGCATTTCAATTAAAATATAAATACTGATAGATTTTTAATGAGGTTACTATTTGAACAATAAGGGGCTATTAATATAATTAATTTGTTATCAAGTGCTGTCAATAACATACCCTATTTAAAAGGTGCCAAGAAAAATAGATCAGCTAAAAATATTTTGTAATTTTACAATTGCTTATTTCAACAATCTTAGTTATATTGAATTGTCTTTTAAAGCTTATCATTAAATTGTAATTAAAACTAAAAGCGTTTGTTTATTAAAAGCTTAGATTTTTAAATATTCTTCACTCAAATGAAATTATTTCAAGTATAGTTATATTATAATTTTTAATTAAAAAAACTTTTTGTTTTAGCTAATTTTGAATTGCAATGCAGAGTAGTGAATAAACCATACGACATATTCGGCACATGGTATAGTGAACGGTATTTATTGAGTGGAGGACTTCATTGGCTAGCGCACCTGGTCAGCACAAGTATCCTGTGGCTGAATAAGGCTAATCAAGAGACGGGAAGCGAGCACGTACCCATAATGAATCAACTGTACCGGTAATAAATAATTCTCCTTTATTGATAGTTATCTCTCGTCGTTAACTGATTAATCGAAAAATTCGTTTGTTTACGAACTTATGTTCATGTTTAACGTAGATTTTACAACGGAAATGCATCATCAATTAGAGCAGTTATGGTCGCGAATTGCTTGTCACCTGCAGCTACAGAAACTGACGCACAAAATAATCAACCGTCTAGTTCTGATGTCAAAGAAGAAAAAGGAAATCCATTGAGTCACAGAGATATATCAATGGGCTCTACAAGCCGAGAAAGACACGAAGAACCAGAAGTCTTGCACCACGCGTCATCTAGATTACAGTAATATATTTTTTAATAATGATTAAAGCTTTTGTTTAATTTACCTTTTTAATTACGATTTTTCTTTATTTAGATATAGTACATTAGAAGGTGGTTTTATGAACTGGAAAAAATTAGGAGATGGTTTTGAATATGCCAGTCCAATTAGATATAATCAAGACTACAGACAAGTAGAAATGGAAAAAGAAGTAGCTGATAGTGATAGTGATAATGAATCTAGTCCTCAATGGGAAGGAGAAAGTGAAGAGGAAGGTAATAATTAATAACAAATTATATTGTCGCTTTTTATTAAATTTTAAGAAAAATAAATTGTTTTTTTTTAAATTTAAGATTCGTTGTCGGCTGAAGAATTTGACGACTCCGATGACTTAGCTGACTGTCCTGAAAAGTTCCTTATTTTTACAACCGGCTCTAAAACGTACACACCGCATCAAGTTGGCTTCAAAAGAATCAAACCAGTCACATTCCCGCGAAGGCTTGATCCTGGACCATCTCTTCAGGAAAGAATAGCCCAGCGTCACCGTGAAAGAGAAATGCAAAACAATGGTTCATTCAGACCAGAACCAAATTGGCTTGATTACGACTCAGTAGCCGATAAGTTTGATAAAATCGATCATCTTATAGATCTTCATGGTCATATTATTGGAATGGGTCTTTCTCCTGATCAAAGGTAATTTTTTTCTTATTTTATTTTTCAACAATTTTATTTACTAAAGATAATTATATTATACTAGAAAATAGAATAAAATATATTATTTACGTAATCTAATCTCTTCAAATAATACTATTAAAAATGTTAACTTTGATTAGATAATTATTGCAAATTATAATCAGTTTAGTAATAAGTGTTGACGTTCTTTACTTGTTGTGTAACTCAATTTCATTTTCTAGATATCTATACATTAATACCCGGCCATGGCCAAGGGGTTATGTAATTAAAAATCCACTACAACCTCCACCAATAGCTCAAGAAATTGATATTCACGTTATTGACTTAGTAACGTTAAAACAAGTCGGCACAATGCTCAGAGCTCACAAAGCTTACACGCCCAACAATGAATGTTTTTTCATATTTTTAGATGTATGCAATGAATATGTAGCAAGGTATAAAATTTTCGCATTTACATAATTTTATAATTGATTCGTTAATATATTATATCACAAAAAAGTAGCGCTTACGTAAACATATCCATATTATTCGAATTTTAGCGGCGCTGAAGATAAACATGGATATCTGTGGGATAGACATTATGGCGTGTGCTTGGCCAAATTTCCTCATTCTGATGTAGTAAATTCTGTAGCCTTTAATCCTCGTGATCCCGAAATGCTAGTCACTACAAGTGATGATTATACAATCAAAGTCTGGAGAAGCCGCGCGATGGTAAAATCGCTCGGTCTTGACGGAAGTGCTTTCAAAAGAGGTATGGAAGTGAGAAACAGGAGCAAATATCATAGAAGCAACTGCAATGTCGACTGATTAAAAACTATTCAATTTCCAATTTAAATATTTTCATTTCAATATGTAAATAAGATTGATTGTGATGTATATCACAGTGTAGACATTTGACTTGCCACAGACAAATTTTTAATGATTTCATATATAGAACTAAATTGCCTTGGTATTTCAAATGTTAAAGCTTTTATTTTTTTAAAGCACAAATTAAATGAAATGAATTTATTTAAAATGGAAATTGAATTGTATACATAACATTATAATGCTAATAAAGGGGACTCTTCCTCTAAAAAAGTAAATATGGGAGAGTCATCCAGTATGGGCACCCTTTTCCATTTGACTGTAATTTTTGTAAGGGTGCAACGATTTTCAATTTAAAAAGAGTATTTGTGCGTTAAACATTCTTCTAAGAGTGATAAAAAATTTCTTGACCTTATCTGCATTTGAAATTATTTTATCGGCGTTATTGTAAAAGTTACTTTTTTGGATTTTTCAAAAAGTGGCGTTTTGTGTGGGTCATCTAGATTTTTGATAGACTAAGATTTTAATGATTACTAAACTCATCCAAATGTTGAAATATGACATATTAATTAAAAATATTTCGTTGTAAAAATTTTTTATAAATTATATTAACAAATAACTGCGTATATTAGCTGTGTATTTAAAATTAATATTTTAGCACGTGAGATGCTTGCCAACAGATGATTGAAAAAATATGGCACACTGTCAAAATTAACTTTTGTCGCAAAAAATAAGAGAATAATTGGTGTAATCGAGTGTAACTTTTGAAGTATCGAGCGACAATTATTGGTCTTAGATTATATTAAATAAGTTGATTAACTGCAACTTATTCGTCTAGTCCAATAGCTCCTGATTGCTTAAGAAGCGAAAAAAGACGAGTGACTCATATTATATGCCGACCCATACTGAACTCTCCCCTATATAGTTTGATCGTTGTCATGTCATGTGCAATTATTGTTAAGTTTACTGTGGGGCTATGACTATATTTTCTATACCCATTTGACAAAACGTACTTATAAAATTCTTTTGCTACTAAAAATTTGTATATAATTATCGTGACATGCGAATATCCTTACAATCATTGATATATATGTAATTTTGAAAGAATGATTATTATAACACCATGACAACCATATTCTATTTTCAAACGTAAAGGCGCAAGAAAGTTTTAAAAGAAAAATGCTTGTTTAATATACGACTAGAATTAAAATGTTTATTGGACGAATGTTTTCAAAGACAAATATTATTGTAATGAATTAAAAATATAGTGAAAGATATTGTTAAAAAATCATGAGTATTTTTAAAGTAAATAAAGGGCTGCTTAAGTTTAATAGTAATTAAAGATGTCTAATGAAAGTTACTTGTTTTACTATTTTGTCACTTTCAGTATACTCATGTAAGCCTAATATAATGATAGTTACAATTTGGTAAGGTTTCACTCCATACTTTTCTGCTTTTTTGTCTACATTTTATCAATTTTTATCAGTTTGACGTTTAATAAATAATTTTTATATTTCTATCCAGAAAACCATGTGCTATTTAATATATTTTTTTTAACCATTTCTTACATTTGTCTTATTAGGGTATGTCTAAATAAACAACTTAAAAATATTTGTTAAAGTAAATTTTTTCAATACGTAAATAATTTGTTCTGAATTTTAAATTGATATCTTTATTATAAAAGAATTAAATTTAATAGCAATCGAATTTACTTATTTTACATTTTACCGCACATAAATCGTGAATAATCAATTCAAATTTATATTGACAAATAAAACAAACATTTAAAAAAAAATTAATCTATGATTTCGTTTAAAAATAAGCATTAAATTTGATTTAAAGTTTCTGTTGATATTTCATACTATTAGTAACCAAAAGTGCAACTTCTTAGTATAATATTGAACTCAGTTAGCTTGTGAATGCAAAAATATAAAAAAAAAAAAAAAATGCAAAAGATCAATACCTAAAATTAGTTAATAGTTCATCATATTTACAAATCAAATTGAAAAGACTTACTAATTATCACCATTTCAAATTTTTCCTTTACATAAAAAAAATGCAAAAATCATTAGAACGTACAACGGTTTGCGGGTTTACGTTTTCTGAAATTGCAAAAATTATTGACATTACTACAAAAAACCTTTTAAATTCATTTAGTACTTGCGATTTATATCTTTTAAATCTTAAATGTTTTTTGAAATTCTATATTCTGACGTATCTATATGGGTTACATTTTTACAAAAAAAAATGCAAGGGTAATCTGATAAAACAATGAACAATAAATAAAAATTGATTAAAAGAATTATCTAAGATTATCAAAATTTTAATTTATTAATTAAAAATTGATAAAAAAATGATTTAATCTTAAATAAATGAGAATTACGATAATTTTGTTTAAAGTAAATTTATTAATTCAATTTTTTTCCAAATAAATGAATTATAAAATTTTTTTAATACCAAACTGATAAAAGTAGAAAAAATATAGCTAAAATCTAAAAAATCGTACCAAATTATAACTTTGCTAAAAAGATATTATGAGCAGTATAAATTAATGGAATGTTATTTATGTTGTAAATCATGGACGTTATAAAATTTGAACAATGTGGTGTAAAATATGTGTAACTTGTACATTTTTCCAATAATATAAGACATAATATTCTTTCAAACAAAACTGGCATAAATATTTATTTAATACTTAATATCATTCCTACAAAATTTTAATATTTTAAACATATATTTTTGAAAAGTTTAGGAACAATTGATCTGCTTTATGAAATTACTAGGTATGCAGTTTAATTAATTTCCACTTGTAGAGTATTAAACTTGTATTATTACAGAGAACTTTTTTAAAATTTTTGTAACATTTTTAAATTTGTAGTTAGATATTAAATTACAAATATATTATCTAATACAACTATTGAAGCAGTAAATACGACTTTTTAAATGTTTATTTTATTGTTAAACAAATTTAATAAGTGCAAACATTTTAGCTTAGCTACTTAATTTGATCATAGTTTGACTTCATTCTATTCATTATTGTGTTATCAATTTAATAAATGGTATTATTTATATTAATAAATACAGATAATTAAAATCACAGTCAAACGTCTTGTTTCTCAACTTTCTCACAGTACTTGACACACCTCAGGTTTGTATAATACAAAAAGAAATGAGCCATAAAATCACTTTCATAGACTATTAGTGCAATTTTAAGCAGAACCACCTGTAGCAATCGGTTCTAAAAAAAAAAAGTAAAAGACTTTGTATTTAGAAAAAAAATGTCAAAATTAATGTATATTTACCTGGATGGGATGGAATAGAATCTCCAGGAGGTTCGTCTTTATTGGTGGGTTCAGGTTTTTTATGAGTGTCTTTTTTTCCATGACAGTGTTCACATTCATCTTCACTTTCCTCTGAACTACTTTCACCAAATTTTTTTGGTTTTTCATATATGCAGCAACCTTAAGAAAAATATTAAGGTTTAATAATTAAAACTTAAACAAGTTTCTATATTTAAATACTGAAAATAAAAATTACATTTTGATTTTTTTTTGTTCATATTTTCATTATCAACTGTTCCTTGTGTCCACTGTACTTTTTTATCTGATCTTGGTTTTCTAAGACGTAATCTAACTGTTGGAACATCCTGCAACATAAAAAATATTCTGTATATAAAATTTATAATAAAATTAAAGGTGACTATAAATGCAAGATTTGAAATAAATAAACATTATTTATAAAATGTAAATCTTTATTAACAGCAAAATATGTAACATTTATTTAATAAAATACAAAAATATATAAATACAATATATTAATCCTAAAAAATCTTATGATATCACTTTATTCTCTTTCAATTGTTGTAAAGTTTCATCTGAATAAATTTCTTTTAATACATCAAATGTGTGTTGACCTAAAGTTGGTGGTGGAAGTCGAACAGCATTTTCTGCATAAGAGTATTTAACAGCTGGGCCAATAACTTTAATTTTTTTAGTCACAGGATGTTCTATTTCTTTTACCACTTTAATGGCTTTTAAGTGAGGATCTTCAAATACCTGAAATATAAAATATAATTTAATTTTTTATTTTTTTATAGTTTCTTATATTAATACATTTATAATTTAAATATTTTCCAATTAATTACTTGTTTTATGTTATTAATTTGTCCATAAGGAAATGCTGAACCTTCCAAAATTTTATTCCATTCCTTATTGGTTTTCTCTTTTAATTTTGCTCTTAGAATTTTTAATAGTTCATCCCTATTTTTTACTCTATTAACATTAGTTTTATATCTATCATCATTCATTAATTCAGTCAGATTTAATTTTTTTAAAAGATCTTGAAATTGCAGATCACTTCCACTCCCTATACTTATATAACCATCTTTGGTTGGAAAAGCTTCATACGGAACAATACTTTCATGCTCAGAACCCCATCTTGTTGCTTCTTGACCAGCATTAAGATAATTAGATCCAATATTTGTTAAATTGGCTAATTGAGTTGATAAAAGGTTGCATTGTATCCACTGGCCTTTTTTAGTCTTTATTCGTTGAAGAAGTGCTGCCATAATTGCACCATGAGCATATAATCCAGTTGCTAAATCAGTCACTGCTACACCAGGTTTAACAGGAGCTCCATCTTTTGGTCCTATAAATTAAATTTTATGTTATTATTTTTTTATAATTTTATCAATTTAAAATTGTATAAGCATATTAAAAAGTAAAAATTAAAATTTAATAGAAACTAACCAGTTATATGCAAAAGACCACCTAAAGAAGCTGCTATAACATCGTATCCCGGTCTGTTTGCATAAGGTCCTTCAGAACCAAAACCAGTTAAGGAACAGTAGATTAAGTGTGGCGCCACATCTTTCAGCTGATTGTAGCCTAAACCCATTTTCTCAAGTTTTCCAGGTACATAATTTTCTACTAGTACATCACATGTTTTGGCTAATTCAATAACAACGTCTGATCCTTTCTTTATATCAACACAAACACTTTTCTTATTCCTATTCAGACAAACAAAATAAGTCGTCTCTTTAGAATCATTAACAAAAGGTGGACCCCACTTGCGAGTTTCATCTCCAACACCTGGCTGCTCAATTTTTATAACTTCAGCACCAAGATCTCCAAGTATCATGGTACAATATGGACCAGCCACTATTCTGGTAAGATCCAGAATTCTAATTCCACTCAAAGGAGACTTATCATTATTGTCGGTAGAATAAAAACGCGAGCAAACGGCATTTGTTTGCTTGTACTGTATACTTAAAAGATTTCTACACCACACCCTTAAGGCTGTCATTGTTGCAGCTTGCCATATACGATTAAATTACGATTCGACGACAAGCCAACTTTGACTAATGACAAAAAAAAAAAAATCAACGTAATAAAAAATTCCACGGCCACGTAAAAACAACGAATATTAAATGCATAAGCGTTTCTTATCTGATCGAACATTGAGTATATTGCAGTGAAGGTTGAAAGATGAAGAAGAAGAGGGAGAGAGGGAAAGTAGGCAGAGAGAAGTGAATAATCATGTTCGAACGTTTTAATATATATTATTGAGGAAGGAGGGATATTCAGATATGAATATGAATATGTGTATACCTATATATGTGAGTGTTTACCTGCGTTTCGCCGTCGACGACGGTTTCGGTTTGCGAGCTTGATGTCTGACTTGACATTTGTCTATCCATTCGTGTGCATCCACGACGACCTGGAACTCCGCTAAACTTCTCTATTCTCTCTTATAAGTATATCTGAAATTTTGGAGTATACAGGTAAATTTTAAACTTATATGTATATGCACCACGACCACGACTCCTTTTTTCACTAGGTGTCTACTGCTTTGTTTGTAAACTCTTGAGAAAGAGCTGCCGACGGATTGTGCGTTTAGTCTTCTTCTAATATATAAGTAAATAACCGGGATCGATAGAAAATAGAGTGAGAAAGAGTATATGCAGGTTAACTCGTCGTCTTCTTCGTAGTCTCCATAAAGAATATAATATAATGAGTTCTCCCGTGGATGAGGTGATATGGTAAGATGTGTATGTTGTATGTATAATGTTGTTATGCGCCGCTGCAGACGACTTTGATATTATACTTAAAGGTTTGGTTTGGCGGTTTTTAAAAATTTTAGCGCAAGCGCGTTGCATTTGTTTATTAATTATTGAAAATAATGCAGGTATATAAATTTTCTTTTTGTTACGGATTTATCTTGTATGATTTTATAAATAGAAATACGAGATAAATTACAATAGTTTTATTGTTCTTTGAAAATCTTTTTGTACGCAATGCTGGCAAAAGTAAAATTAAATTCTTTCAAATATATTTTATATTTTTGCTCATTATTTAGGCAATAGATAAAGTTACACAATTCACAAAATAATTAAAAGAAAAAAAAGTAATTATTCCGATTATTTATGATATCAAAAATTATTTGGAGTAATTAAATATGAGGATTACATGCTAAGAGTTGATCTTAAACAAATCAATAAAATATTTTTTATAAATATTATTAAATTTTTTAATTCAATTTCATTATCTTGTTTCAATATTAAGCATCAATGATTTATAATTAATTATCAGTTAAGGTATAATAAATCTTAAAAAATTTTGGAGCAAAAAACATTAAAAAAAACAATAAAAAAAGTATTCTATTTAGTATATGTTCGTATAACTCTACGTTAAACAGTGTAAAGACATAAAACAAAGTGGACAAAATTCTCGATCACTTCGACAACGCATGAGTGGATAGATATATTGTTCTTAAATAAATAAACATTGTGTAAAGTCATCGATATACACAGAGTATATAGACTTTTGCTATTTTTGAACACACAAGTATTGTAAATTATTTATGTATTTATTGCAAAGTGAATTAAACGACAAAATTTTAACGAGAATTTCGTAATATAGTTTTTTGTTCTCTCAACAATTTATCTCGTTAGCATACCTACAAATCGTGAATAAATAAGTTTAATAAAAAACTACTAATTTCTTACTCATATGCAATATATTTCATACACATTATTAATGTAATATAAATCGATTTTTCCATAAGTCTTCTTTACACAGTTTTATAGACAGTGTATAAGTTATAATTGTTCTTACCTATAGATCTTGCCGATAACAAAAAAAAAAAAAAAAAATTCATTGGTAAGATCGTACAGGTAACTAAACGAGGTGAAGAAAAAGGGTATTGCCAACCATACGCGATTTAATATAGGTACATATATAGGTATAGGTATAGGTAAGATTCGCGGCGTCGTTTTATCTCTCGCTTATTTAGATTGGCATTGGAACGTAATCCGATTCTTTCACACACACCGAGAAGTGGTATTATAAAGTAGTGGTGACCGCAGAACCGCATACCACAGTAGTATATATTCGGTCGATGTGTGCAGTTCAACACCTTAGTTTTTAAATTCGCATTAGTTATTGGTCTTCATTTAACGAAATTCGTATTACTGTATGTATTATTCGAATACTTAGTTATAATGTTACGCGGAATATTAGATAAAAATTGGAGATCATCAAATAAATAGCTACATATATCTACATACATACATGTATAAAAGTAAAAATTCAACACCTGTGCGCGGGTGTCAGTGTATGTGTGCTATGTAGGCTATATAGGTGTGTAGAGTAAGGTAAGGAGTGGGGGATAT
The DNA here is from genome assembly GCA_030522805.1 of Leptomastidea abnormis. Lineage (NCBI taxonomy): Eukaryota > Metazoa > Arthropoda > Insecta > Hymenoptera > Encyrtidae > Leptomastidea > Leptomastidea abnormis. The sequence continues at coordinate 14,041 of JAPYZE010000762.1, forward strand.
AAGGAAGGAGAAGAAGACGGAGCTACAACGCGCGGAGAAGCGGAGCTATATATATCTACATACCCACTACCTACACAGTTTGCTCCGAAAATCCGCTGATCGCGATTGGCACGCGCGATACCTATAATAATATAATAATATGCAAGTGACTAAAGGTGCGCGCCTGTCTAAACGATATTATATTTTGTTTTTGTTTTGGGTATATTAATATCACGCAGAATTGCGTGTGGCACGCGACGACTATCTCACTTACACTCCTCTCGCAGTGTGTGTTTGTACCTCAAATATACAGCTGATATATATAATTGACTCAGAGCACGAACTGACGAGAAATAAGCATACCTTACAGGTATACAAAGGTGTATGTTCGAGGATCAAGGGAGCTGCTGAGTATAGGTACGAAGTGTACAGGTATAGTAAACAGCAAGAAGAACTATAATACAGTAATCACGACCATCAAGAGAGGTTCTCTCTCAGGGGGAGCGAGCCCTGCTATTTTGCTGGTTCCCCCTTGCACACAAGACGCTGTATAAACTGTAGTATATAGCCCCGCTCTATCTATCTCAAATGTCATCGATAACGACGGGTAACTACTGTCCGTCAAACAAGTCATTATTTACCTGTACCTCGCATCGTCAACAACTACAACAACAACAACAACAGCAGCAGCAGACAAATTCGGGCAAAAGTGCAGTGCTTTATTACCGGGACGTGTGTGGTAATAAGGTTACCCTCGTTGAGACGCGTCACGGTTGCCGTAAAGCTGCTGGAGGTGATGACTCCGGAGCTACATCATCGACAACGACGACGACGACGAGCGGAGCGATCGAATACGTGCTGAGATTGGAAAGCCGGCGTGGCTACGCCGGCACTGATTTGGCCCTTCTCTGTATCGGGCTTGCCTTCTGGACGGCCTACGGTTCACCCGTTTATGCTCTTATCGGCCTTTTTGGCCTAGCTCTAGCCTTCCGTAGCGCCCTGCTCACCGACAGAACCAGTGAGTACATATATTGTTATTTATTGTATACAATCTATGTAGCCGCTTGTCTGCCCTCCTAACTCCCACACCCACGCCCAAGGCATTTTAATCTCCCGTCTCCCTTTGTCTTTTCGTATATACATACTTAGCGCTTCATACTCCCTTTATCCGGTTGACTCGTGTTCGCGGAAGAAGTCTTATCTTGTTCCATATGACCCCCCTCGGAGGGATTGTTTACGTCAGCTTTTATGTGTGTAAGTAGTTATATGTATAAAGTATTCGCTTACACATGCGATGCATTATAAATACGCTCGATCCACGGGCCGGATGCTGCTGAGCTCATGAGCTGAGCTTATTCTCACGTATAAAGAACTACTTACATGCAGCGCCTTTTAGCCGCTCTGTTATAGCTTTAATGGAATTTATTTACGCTTGAAGGGGGAAAAAAAAGAACATGCGACTGGAAAAAAAAATAATAAGTTGGGATTCCGGTCTTTCTTATATATCTTTTTAGATTGTCGTTTTAAAAGATATAGATATGTTTTGAAAATCAATGTCTCCTTGACGTGACATACTTTGTTTATCTTTGAGATATGTAGTTTTATTTTATTTTCATTTTTTTTTCAACTTGTGTGAGTATATAGTTAGTGAAAGTCATTTATTATCAGTAGTATAAAAATATCAAGAGTTGTGTATTAGGTCTGAACAAATTTTAATTTTTTTTAATGAATTATATCAATTTTTTAAATTTAACTTGTGATAATTATTATAATGATTTTGTCTGTCTAGAAAATTAAATGAATTGTTTTAAAAAAATTTATTGTAATTATTATTTATTAAAAATCAATCAAAAATTAAATAAAAAAAAAGTTTTTAAAAAATATTTCTAAGCAATAAATATTTGAAAAACTTAATTATAATTATAGAAAATTTATTTGTATTAAATTTCTATTTATATAATAGTTTTTATTATTAAGTTTCTGTAACTTATTGTATCTCTTTAAGAAGTAAAAAATTGAGTGATAATAATTCTCATTTGTTATATATACTTTGAATGAACTAGAACATTTTTTTATGATAAATAAAAAATAAAAATGAACAAAAACTTTAAATAACGTTTCTTATCATGATTATGAAATCATCAAGGATAAAAAATATGACTTCATATACTTTATTAGATTATAACTTCATATGTTTTCAATTGCTAATTGTCTAAAAAAAATTACTAGTGTGTTAGTACCTACTTTATTCACTAAGTTATATTTTGAAATTGAAAATTTTCAATTCAAAATAATTTTTAAATTATATTTATTGCTTAATTAAATTATAAAAATTAATTTTTGCTAATTTGTATTACAATATATTATAACCTTATAATTTTTTTTATTATTTTACAATTAAATTCTAAAAAAATATTAATTTTTACAGATACGCTGTTATTAGTTGAATCAGTAGGAGTACAGATTACGAATAAAAAAACTATTTTTGGTGCTCTTGAGGAATACTTGCCTTGGAGTTCTATAAAGGACATTTTTATAAATGAAGTTATATGTGAGGTAAATTATTATTAAAAATAAATTGTTTTTAATTCTCATAATACATATATATTTATTTTTACTTATAAATTGTATTGCAGCAAAAAGTTTTGTATTATTTGACGTTTATTGTTAAAGAGCTTACTAGTAATGGTGAAGAACAAATAAGGTTGATACCTTTGTTTTGTGATTTGAAGCCAGAAAGAAGATGCCTGGAATACATGTACGTTCACTTGGCAGATTCCATTGGGAAAACCAAAATCAAGAACCAATATTAACTGTACCAGGCTCTTATTGGTTATGTCACAAAAATAGCATATACAAATTTACATTCAAATTTAATAAAACAACAAAGTAAATCAATATATTAACAAATAAGTTTTCAGAGCTTGTATTATTTATAATATGAAAAGTCGAAAAGATTTTTTATGATCTGTATGAGTAACTAATTAGGATCTATAACATAGATGCACACTTTCATAAAAACATCTTTTATTGGAAATAAGCTGATATGTGTTATCTATAAGTCTAAACTAGTAATCATTAAACTTATTGAAATTTATTTGTATAATACAAGCTTTGAATTAAAAAATATAGCCATAATCAAGTAAAAGTATATTTTTAAATAAAATTATTTTAAATTAATTATAATTACAATTGTTGTAGAAACAAAACTAATTTTGCTCACAGTAAAGAGTTGATGAAAATTATAAGAAGGGTTATAAAGTGGCAACCAAAACAAGGGCAACATTTCAGTTCTAGAAATCTATTTGTCACTTACAGTATCCTTTTTAAAAAAATAAATTTACATTGTTACAGTAAAAGTTCACATTATTACTTAAGTTTATTATTGCATATTTTTTTTAATATAAGCCAAGTAGCAATTGCATGCATGCACACACTAACAATATAATCTGCTCTAATATTTTGAAACAAAGTGACTTGATTTGTCAGTCTCTTAAACACTGGAAACCACTTGAGCAGGTCACTCTCAATGGTAGGTGCACAAACAAGTATAATATTTATAAAAAAAAAAAAATGCAACATTCACTATTCTAATACATTTTTAATAAAGCATCAGCTTTGCTATAGCTATAAATTGTTACTAAAATAAGCTAATTAAAATTTAGAAAAAGTTATTGCTGAAGTAAGCTAATTTTAATTAAAATGAAGTTGTTGCTAAAGTAAATTACTTATAATTTAAAAAAATTTGTTGTTGAAATAAGCCAAACTTTAAAAATTTTGTAGTTGTATGGAATAATAGAAAAATGTATTCTTATTTAATACTAACTGTTTTGATTCATAGTATTATAGAGTTCATTAAACCTTGCATGAAACAGTAAGTTTTCTACCAAATTATTTGAGACCCATTTGCTCCATTGTCAAGTAAGTTTTTCAAGTATTATTTTCAATGTTTTAGCAAAACTATTTCCTTGACTCACCCAATGAAAAATTAAGATCATGTTCCATGGACTCGTCATGATAAATCCTTTGCGGTAATGAAGTTTTGCGATAGACCAGAGGCCACTGCATTTCCACATGCATTCATCCTGACCGTTAAAGTTCTGGACAACGAGCAAAAACCATTGGCCGATGAGATGGGAGCTAAATCGACTAAGTCCGAGTCCGATAAAACGGCAAACACTTTTTCTACGGGAAATGAACACGAGTCAAATCCGATGACATGCGAAAACATAACGAAAGATCAGAATGAGAAGGAAGAAGGGACTGTAAATGTACAACAAGATATGGAGAATGGTAATAGGGATGAGATTTCCAGGTCACTTCGCTCGCGGTCTCGTCACAAAATGCCAGGTTCCCCGATTACCACGAATTCTACAAGGTAAATTTTTTAAATTTATCTTCTCTAAATAAATATTTAGAAAAAAAAATACCATGCAATTTGTTGCATAATGAAAGTTATTACGTAACTTATAAAAAAAAAGAATTTAAACGAATTGAATGTTTTTTAGAAAAAATATAACTAAAGTTTTTATAAAATTTTTATTGTTCAGGTCTTCTGCATCATGTGATGAAGAAAAAGAGTCAAATGAAAGTACAGAAGATGTTACTAGTAATAATAGTAATGAAGAAGTTTATAGAAGCAGTAACAATAGCTGTACTAACTATAGTATTTCTGAAAATGAAGTGTGTGAAACAACAGAAGCACATGCTGAAATTACTTTGCCTCAAACTCTTAACAAGAGTAGCTTGTTTCAAATAGAAAATGAAAATAGCAATTCTAGCAATTCTAGCAATTCTAGCAAAGATTCTCAATCAGATTCTGCAAGTCTACCCTATCAGTATCTCATCGAACGAGATATTGAGCGGGAATTAGAAAATTCAAGACTTACTCAATCTAAAAAACGAAAAAAGGAAGAGCTTGAAGTAGCGTTTAAGCGTTCAAGCACTCCAATTGATCTTCCAAATAATAATTCACCAGTAAACGACGTTTTTGATAGCAATAAAGATTTTAACAAATCGCCAAGTAGTTCTCGTAAGAGCTTCAAGTTTAGATCTAGACAGAATTCAAAAGACAGTGATACATCACCACCTCCTGAGGTTGCGAATCTCCGGTCCTCCGATATTACTGATCTTGTGATGAAAGGTCGCATGTTTACAATTAGACAAGATAAAGATACAGTCACGGTTGTTGAACAGAAAACAAAACTCGAGCTTGACGAAGTACTTGAAAATTCTGAAAAGGTAGAAACAAAAGAAGGAGATCCTTGCCTTTTAAATTCAAGTTTACTTGGACTAGAAAAAATGGTGACACGTATACAACAGCCAAGCAGTCTTCCAGAAGATAAACTTAATAATGAAAACCCACTCGTCTCCTATGTAGATCTTGTTCACAATAACAATAGGGAAATGGAGGCAGATGTGGCAGAGAAAAATCTTATGGATCAGCATCAAAGCATCAGCAGTTTTGAGACAGCCAACTGCTGGTCTGATTTTCTTGCAAATGAAAATATGACTGATTCATCATTTGATAAAATTGATAAAGTTTTAAATGATACCAATATGTACATAAATAATGAAAGTTCTGAGGATGACATTGATCTAAGGATGGAGTGTGAGCCAGAAGATGAAGATATTGTTCCAGAAGCATACAGCACATTTTTAAATGGCACATTAGGTTCCTCAAAATTATTACCCGAAGTTGATGTTCAAGATTTGCTTATGGACGACGATTTTGGTTTAAATAATATTAATGCATCTGAGAGTGGAGAAATTAAAACTGAAGCTTTATCAAATGATTTTTGTTCAAAGGATTCTTGTAAAGTTCCTAAAATCATATCTGATGAGGTCATTACAAATGAACAACTACCAGAAACATTATTAAAAGTTATACAAAATAAATTTGTAAGCCAGAAACCATACAGTGATGCAAATAATATTATTAACAAAAGTGAAACTGATTATGTAAATAATAAAATTATTGTTGAGAATGTTGAAGATAAAATGGAAACCGAAGAAATATCAGAAAATATTAAAATATGTACAAATCAGCTTCAATCGGATAAAAGTACAGCAACTTTTGATAATGAATCTGATAATTTAATCAATCAAAAAGTAAAAAATAAAAGTGATATGGATCGATCTGCAGAATATGGATTATTAGTCAATGACAGAGGAAAAAGTCAGGAATCTACTTCTTTTGAAGTTACGCCAAGAATTACGCGATCCAGTTCAAAATCACAAGGTTTTGGAGATCCAGCAATATTTTCTGAATCAAATGAAAAGTCATCAAAATCAGAACGTTACAGTGAAACAAGGTCTCATAAAATATTAGAAAGAAATACAAAGAGTCAAAAAAATGTATCTTTAGAAACTAAAATAGTGCAGCAAAAACGAAAAAATAGTGTTAGTGAGAAAGCTGTGGCAAAAATTCAAAAGTCTGAATATACAAGTAATACTGTACAAAAAGACGTAATGATTAACGTACGAAAATTAATGAAAGATTTAAAATATGGTGTTAAAGTTGTGGTTGAACGTTTGGACGTCAAAAATATTTCAAAAAAATAGATTTTGTTTACAAGAAATTTAAAGCAAAAAACTAAAAGAAACAGGTTTTGTTAAACGCTTTTATAGATAGTAAACAATATCAAAAGGCATAAAACATTTGTCCTTTTCAACTAAAATTTTATAAGATTTATTAAATACATAAAAAATTGTTCTTAAATTACGTTGATTTAAGCACAATTATAGGATGTAATAAAATTTTTTAATCATAAGATTTTTATTAGGAAAATTTGTAAATGCTGTATTTATAAAGAGTTAAAGCTTCTTTTTATATAATGGCTAGTTATAATTTACTACTGAAATCCTTTGGATCTTCCAATTTAGATAGCTATATCTATGTAAGCATGTTTTATGATGTAAATACTGCATTTTCTTATAAACAATGCAATACGCTTGTAATTTTATGAACGTTAATCGATATAAAAATAAAACAAAATTTAGTTAAATATAAATTTATTTTTCTCCTTCCATTCCTTATAAATGCTCAGTGATCATAAAAAAATGCTTTAAATAACAGTTGTATAGTTATTTAATAAATATCACTTTTTTACTTCTTTAAATAGTTTTGGCCATATTTACAAAGTTATGTGTATTTATTTACAATTACATTAAGTAAAAAATATTTCATTATAAACTAATTAAAAAAAATGAAAAAAGATTTAATACTTATTCTGTCAACAATTTGTAAATTTCGCTGTTCTTTGATTTTTCAATCATGTTTAAAATAGACTGCATTTCTTTAAGTGAACTCAGTACATTTTTCTTGGTACTATCTTTTTTTGCATTTAAGAGCTGAGATTCTGAAGAGTTCATTGCTTGAAAAAGTTCCTGTTGTTCTGATGTAATAACTGGAACCTCAAAGTCTTTCACAGGAGCTGTTAGTACAGAGGAGGTCTGAAAAATAAACTATTAAATACCTTTTTTTTGCAATTTTATTACAGCAAAGATAATTAAACTTACAAGATTTTTTCTCGTCAAGGCCAATTGTTTTTCTAATTGATTAGCGCAACGAGTAGAATAACGCTCCCGCGTACAGCAAATTTGAAATACTGCGTTCTCGCATTGTTCCTCTAAATCATCATTTTGATCCGCTTGAACAATATTTACAATTATAATCACACTTTTATTGTGAGTGGAATTAAAACAAAAATATCCATTACTCACCCATTATTATATTATTTAAATAATTTACTAGAAACTATCAATACATTTGCAAACGAGACGCTTTAAACTAAAGACTAAACACAACCTGCATCTGCATTGTGTAGCGCATTTTGTACGTTATTCTTCAGGTAAGGTTAGTCTGTCTCTTTAGTAAGAGCAAGATAGACACATAAATGCGTTATTTTTTAAATATCAGTCGTTATAGTAATATAAATTATTTTAGAATAAATATCACAATTCTAACTTTACAAGTTTTTTTATTTAAAAAAATTAAAGTTGATGTAAACTTCAAGAACTGTATAATACAAAATTTATTATAACAAAAATAAATAAATACCTTTTATTATGTTTCAAAAATAAGAATAAAACTAACTACAAAGCATTTCAATTGTTTGTATAAAAAACTAGCAATTTTCAACTATATTTACATGCTTATTAGTTATTTTTACATCTTATAAATTTTAATAATCTTATACTTTTTTCAACTTTTTAATAATTTTACTTTTTCATCGATAAATTTTTTTCCTTCATTTGTTAAATTTATACATTTTTTAACTAACGGTTTTTCATTACTTCTAAATTTAATTTCCATCAATTCATCCATTTTAGTCAATTTTTCTTGAGCTTTTTTCAAATCCTATCACATAAAAATAATGAAATTAGAAAAAAATTTTATTTAATTATTCAACTAATTTAATAAAAAATATTTTAATTTACCTCTTTAAGTTGATCTTTGATACTTGGATCAGTTTTACTTTGCTTCCGTTTTTGACTAAATTCTTGTGGGCTATACCCAACAATCTTTTCTATTACCTATTCAAACAATAATTATTTTATACTGTTATTCTATTCAAAAAGTAAATTATTAATTTTTTATATTTACAAAAAAATACCTTTGAAGAAAAAATAACATCTAAATTGGCAGTATTATCTGTAATAGAACCTTCTAAATAAAAATAAGATCCTTTTTCATTTTTTAATAAATTTAATTTCACAACTTTTGTAACTTTTCCTCGTACTATTGACACTCTTGGTTCAGTTACAGGTACTCTTAAAATATCTGTTATAAATTCTAAACCATTAAGTTCATTCGAATCTAATAAAGATGATGATTCTGATTTAGTAGAAAGAAAATCAGTTATTTTTCTTTCGTTATTTTTGTTAGTTTTTGGTGTACTTTGCAAACATCGAACTTTTTGTGGTATTTCTTCAGTAGGAGATATTTTGCTCTGAAATGCAATAAATATTAATGATAAAAGAATATCAAAAAACTTTAGTAGCTTATATTTTTACAATTTATACTTACTCCTAATCGTTTGGTTCTTGTTGACTCTATAGAGTTATTTTGTGCTGAATTTTCTGACTTAACAGATGCTGTTTCAAGTTTTTCACTATCATTTACTTTAACAGTTTCCATTTTCTCTTTGAAATAGGATTTATAATTCATATTTGGTATAAGTTCAAAATCATCATTAAATTCATCTTCAAATTCAGATCCTAAGTTTTGTGAAGAATTATTAGAATTAAACTTAGTTTCTGTTGATGAATTTACTGAAATTTTACTATTTTTACTATGATTTGATAAATTTTTAGTATCTAAGTTTGTAAAATTTAACTTTTTTAAAGCACTTGATGATGATGATGATGATGAATGATTGCTATTTTTAATTTGATTTAATGCGTCATTTGTATTTATATTTGTAGTTTCCAATTTTTTCAAGCTACTGGATGATGTTTGACTAGATTTGGCTTTACTTGTTTCAAATTTATTATCTTTTTTCACATAATCATTTATATCATCTGCTTCCATATCAACATCATCCAAGTTAAATTCATCATTTGGAAAATCTGATATGTTACTAGATTGTGGTTTTTGCAATAAATCTGCATTTTTACAAGAAATTTTATTTGGTATACTTTTTGATGAAAAACTGTTTTTATCTGAGTGAGATATATCCTTACTTTTCATTTCATTTGAGTTATAAGGTGACTTCTTAAATGAATTCATTTTGAATGTATTACTAGTTGATGGAGGAGATTCTTTTGTCAAGTCATATACATTCTTATCCTTTGAGCAAATGATACTAGATTTTGATTTTATACTACAAGGAGTGGTTTTTTGAATAGGTCTAGTTAAATCAAATATTTCATCATCCATTGGAAAGTCATCTACATTTGTTTCTGGAACTGTTTTAGATGATACAGACTGTTTGATAGGCACACTTCGAGGTACTGCAAATGAAAATTTTGAAGTAGAAATATCTTCAAATGCTTTATCATCAACCATTTCTAAAAACAAATCTCCATCATCCTCAAAATTTGATGTGTTTGTTGAATTCTTCAAATTTTTACTATTATTTTGTGTTTTAGTTTGCGGTGTAATTGAACATTGTATGTTTTGTTGATTTCTTGGTGTAGATATAATTGAACTTTGAATTTTATTGTTATTAATGTTATTGTGACTTTGAACAGTATTGTTACTACTAACAGATACTTGACTTGATTTATTTGCAGTAGAAGATATAACTGAATTATTAGATACAGCTGGATTTTGCTGTTGAATTTGCTTGTCAATTTGATCAATCATTTCTGCATCTATATCAAAATCATCATTTATTTGAGTTGTTCTTTGCGTACTTTGAGTTAGAACATTTTTATTTTGCTTATTAGTATCATTATATGGATCTGGATTTTCTTCTAAATTTCTATAAATAAAAATTTATTTAAAAATTAAAAAATAAAGATTTCAACAGTAAAATTTTAAAATAATCAATTATAACTTACAAAGCTCTTGCGAAGACATTTTCAACTGCATTTGTAATTAATAAACTATCAACTTCTCCACCAACTTCAGAAATATTATTTTCTTCTAATAATATTACCCCTTTTCTACATTTGACAGGGCCTTTAATCATTACTTTGAATCCAGGTAACAAATCACTCTGAAAATTTTATGAGTTTATTAATTAAAATAAAAATTATAAACTTTATTTCAATATTTTAGCTTACTTTTAAGAATCTTATTGGCTTGTATTCAATAGCTAAAACATCTTGAATTCCATCTGTCAAAAATAATTGTAACATCCTTTTTGATTTTGGTTCGTAATTTTGAAATTTGTCATCTTGATTTATATTTTCATTTTCCGTGGCCTCAACATTTTCAGACGACACATTTCTTATTTTTTCCAATTGCTTGTACTTGGATTGTGAAATATCATACATTTTATTCATCTAAAAAAGTATTGCAAAATAAAACAATTTTTATAGTACTGCAGAATTATTAAAAATTTTTTAATTAATACCTGAAGAATGTATTTTCCAGGTAGCGTTGTAGATTTTTGCTGCGCTAAATTCCTTGGCAAACATCCATTATCATTGTTTATTTCTTTTAAATCATATAAAACCCATTGGTTCATAACAAACGTTATTATTTCTTGTTGTGTTGCCTATAAAACAACAAATTATCAGAAAAAACTAACAACAATTGTGTAAAAAGAAGAAAATAAATAGTAAAAACAAGTATATCAACTTACGTTAGCATTGTCATTTAAATAATATTCAATGCAATCTGATAACCAGGAATCGTTCATGGTATAATGTTGAGCATTTAACGAGTTTTTAACTCGCCTAACCAATGCTTCGTTCATTTTTTCACCTTATTACGTACTCTGGAAAAAAACCAGCATGTCAGCCTTTCCAATACAACGCACTCAACGCTTGGCTTGGTGCGAGTACGACTGCTATCTTTTTTTTTTCTTCGAAGGGTATGAAGTTCCCTCCCAGAGAATTGTTTTTGTTTTGATTACATTGTACAATATTTTGCTCACTTTACCCAGGAGTGCGTTGTAGCATTGGAAAGGCTTACCTGCTTGTTTTTTCACAATATACAGATTATTTTTTAAATAAAAGTTTTAACAAAATCAAATCGCGTACTTTCAATTGTAAAAAGCAACTGTGATGATCTGTCATTGCAGTTTACAGTATTGAAAAAAAATAATAAAGCGATTTGTGAATATGAAACCTTTTTCCAAAGGCGCGAAATGTGCGAGATAAGATTCTAAGATTCTATTTAAATATACAGATGGAGCCTCTGATACAGTCAATTCGTTGAAATTGCAACCGTTGGTAATAAAACTTCTTTTAGGGTTAGGTTAAGTAGTAATCCGTTTTATCGTCTTGATCGTAGTTTAACTTTTAAAATTTCGTAGTAAAACTAAAAGTATTTTTTAGCTATTTTTAGTTAACTAACAATTTTTATCAATCGTACAATGTTATAATATAAGAAGTCAAAATATTATTAACATGAAAAGTGTCTTACAGGTGGATTCTTAGATATTTATCAGTAGTGGAAATTAAAAGGATTTTTCATGATTGTCGTCAGATATCAAAAGGTTACATAAGTAAATACAATCATCACTCAGGTAAATACTTTTAGTTATTTTTTTTATAATTTTTCTCGTTAATCTGAATGAAATGAATATTAACCTCTTATTTCGGAAACTATAACCTCTTATTCAATATTACAATTACAAATTGAATAAGAGGTACGATTTTTATATAATTAATATTTTGCTAGGTACATAAAATAACACAACTTAATATGTATGTAATTATACAGAAATCATTTTTGTCGTTATAAATTTCTCGATAATCGACATAGAGATCTAAAATTCAGAAAAAAATAATTTTAACGTTAATAACAAAGCTAAGAGAGAACAAGCTAAAAGCGTTATTATCATTTCTCACGTTTACTCAAAAAACAAAAAGTGTGAGCAAGTTATTATCACACTTGTACAACAATACCGAGTAATTACACTTCCATCTGAAAAAAAGCCGACAATTGAAACATAAATACACGCAACAATGATAGTGCAAAAATACCTGCTCGCTCTTTCTATATAATTCTATCTAACAATCAGTCTCACAAATACTTATACATGTAGTATAGTTTGTACTCTATATAATACATATGCGTGTATGGGATGTGTCGAATAAATTAGCCACCTTTTTTGCTTCACAGTAGAAAATTGAATGATCCTAATTATAATAGAGAAGCAAAAGTATATACATATATATATATATATATATATATATATACCATATCACTTGAAACTTGTTCGTTCTCTTCGTGTGCTGGCATAGAATTTCAAAAGAATACCAAACTTCTTCTCATTCCCTCCCTCATCGCGCTCAATTACATCGTATCTATCTAATACCTACACTTGCACTACACACACTAACGCGTTTGTATTACCTACACTATTCGTTTTCGAATTTCCGTGAATTCGCGCTTTCGAGCGCGTATAATTATTACTCGTGCAATATCTATATAGGTACTTACAACGCGTGTGTATATATTATACACAAGGTAAAAATGGTCCGTCATTCGTGTCGGTATCCTTTGATCCTCTATACTTATAAAGTACACACACGCACCTGTCGATTTTTGCTCCCGCACGAGCTATAGCGCTCCAAGCCGTGAAATTTTTCGGAGCAAATTTCGACGATTCCCATTTTTTTTTAAATTCTATCCTAGGTAGTATCCCTATCGGTTTCTTTCTGAAAGCTAAACTTGGTTTTTGTTATGGGATATGGTTGATTTGGCGTGGATTGAGCTAAATTACACTGACTGCGTGAAGTTTATGCATACCTTTTTCCTATAGTGTTCTTATACACATATTATAGGTATATATTTAAGTTGACGGCTGCCGCTTTTGAGGAAGTGATTATATATTGTCGATTTTTTTTTTGGCTTCCTTTTTTTATACTTATGGGCATAGAAGGAAACCATAGAACCGTTTTTATTTTTTTTAACGTATTTTAAGGTTTGTGACATTGTTATTCGGCATCTCTACTTATTTTTAAAAAATATACAGGTTGCGATAGTGAAAGAGTTAAAAGAAAGCGTTTATTCGATATCAATGACGCTATTACAAGCAAATTATATAGGTATATATACCAACGGTATTACAATGTTTCCGATTGTAAAAAAAATATTTTTTTTTTATTTTACGCAAGTAAGGATATGTCGAATAAAAAAAATAATGTACAATGTGCGAAATTCCGAAAGATCAAATAATGGCAATAAAAGCATAAAAGATTATCGTACCGACGATACATCTTATGCATGTGTGTATATAACATACACGTTATACGTTTTAGCATGATCGCGTAAAGTTATATTTCGAGATATATACATTCACACCGCATGTACAACCTACCTATACATAGGTACATATACAAAAATCACACTTACTTCGGCTTTTATGTTCGGCAATAAAATACAAATGCGAATGTGTGGGCCCAATCTAAAATTCATACAGTGTGTCTTATACAACGTATAATAACTTGCATGCTTTTATTGCTCTCTTATATATATCTGCTAAAATTTCTTTAATTCAGTTATAATTATATTAACGTTAAGTAAACTTGAATGGCAAAATTTTTTATTTTTTATGAGCATTTTTAAAAAAAATTAAAATTTTAAAATATACAAAGATAGAAACGAGAACAATTTAATTGCATGAGATTGGTATCGAACGATATATAGCAAGTTCACGCGTAAGCATATAGTGTCAGAATAAAAACCCACCCTTGAACTATAAATACATACGCACCGATTAATCAGCCATTCAAATGAGTTATGCGTGCAATTGCAAATTTTTCTCTTCCTGCATTTTTTTTTTTAATTTTTACCCTGACTAACTTCTGTTAGTAGGTATGTCGAGGTATGGTGTTGAGTAGTAGGTATAGGGTTTGGGTTAAAGATCGGTACTTTGCGATACATTTCATGAATGTGTAATTTAGAGTTTTGGTGTATGTGTGTACGCGTATGTGTTGCGTGAACAGCGAAGTTGTGTGTAGAGTACCGCCCTTTAATTTCCGTTTCATGCATTTTTTTTTCACTTTTGTCTCGTGTGGTCTCTTTGTCGGTATATTGTGTGTAGTATAGATTTAAATGAGTGACTTTGAGGAAATTTTGACTGGCCACGTGTCTTTTTACAAAATTGAAAAAGTTGTAGCTAATTTTTTAAGTTTTGTTTTGAGAAATTACAAAGATATTTGATTAGATTTATATTTTTTAAAAATTGTTTGTATTATATTATTTGATGTTTAAACATGTTTTTTTATTATGAATGAAAAATAGAGTTACCGTTTATAAATTTAATTAAGAAGAAAAAATTATTCTTTTTTTTTAATCATTATTATAAGCTATGAAAACAGCGAATAACTTTTAAAAAAAAAATAAGGAGTGTTATATAAATGTAGAGATATAAAACAGTAGATTTAAAAAAAAACGAAAAAAAGAAAAGGAAAAAAAAAATAAAAAGAAGAGGTAAATAACGGAGAGGGATGAAAAGAAAAAAGGAGGGCGTATCATTTGCATAACGTACCGTAGAACCGAAAAGTGGCTGAGAACAATAGCCGCCCCACAGTGGATTGTGCATTGCGTGGGTTTGGTTTTTACTAATTAGTCTCGCTTCGCTCGGCAAAAAGCATATCTTAATCGATGTCTTACTACAAAAATAATATAATTCATTATTATTTTCTTACGACAATAACAGATATTAAATATTGATTTGTAATAATAAATCACATATTGCGCATTACAAACTTATGAACTTTCAAACTATTAAAAATTTTAAATAATACATTTTTTTTATTGTGCATTAGTATACCTATTAATGCTAAAAAAACAACTCAAAAAATATTTGCATACAATGAGTCTCCAAAACTAAGAAAATAAAATTATTGCATATTATATTTAAAGTACACTTTAGTAAATCGTAAAATGCATAATCGCAAAGTATTCTTACGTAAGAGTATAAGATTGATCAAAAACTATATGTTCAAAAAATTATACAGCTCAATGCGTTTAATAAAACCAATTGTATCTATTTAACAAAAAAAAAAAGAAAAAATTTATATAAGTAATATCTTGTCATCTCCAAATATAGCAAATTGACCAAAGTTTTTAATTTTTTTCCAAGTTGGCTAAGTTGACCCACACATATATATTGCAGTAGTCTGTGTTTTCTGTACTCATCAAGAATTTGTTAGAAGACTCGAATCCTTCTATACACGACTGCCGTCGCGAAGGAGCTCTAAACCTAAAAAAAAAGAGAAAGGAGAGAAAGAGCAAGAGCTGGCGAGTGGCCGCAGGGTGAGATAGCAGGGCGTCTCGGACAGCCAGACCAAATTTCTTCTTCACGGCTTAAAAAGGTCGGACTGTATATATACTTATATACTGAGGGGCTTGGGCGAGAGAAAAAGAGCGAGCCGCGCGTATGGTTGCTTTGCTCTACAATAACGCCGGCCTTACGCTGCTCCGCCTTAATAGCCCTTCTTCTTCTTCTTGTTCTTTTTTTCTCGCTTTCTTTATCCCTGAAGCAAGCAAGCGAGTGAGAGAGAGAGTCTGCTTCATTTTTCCTCGAGTTTTGCCGCGAGCTCCTGCAAGTGGCTCTCTTTGTAAGCCCTGCTCTTCTTGTGCTTCTTCTTTTTCTCTTTTCTTTATCTACAATTCTTTCCGTATTTCTTTCTCTTTTGCGCGAAACGAATCAAACTCGTTCGGCTCGATTGAAAGACAGAAAAAAGGGTATAATAATGGTGAACTGAAGAGACACGAAGATGTATGTTAATTTTTTTTTTTTTGATCGCTACTAGATGTTGTATGTTTTGGCAAAGGATGAGTTTTTTTTTATTAAAAATTTGTTATTTTTGATAGTGCATTAACATTAGAAAGATTATTTTTTTTCAACTTTTTATCGATTACATACTTAATATTTATGTATTATAACATTAAGGACCAGAAAAATATAACATAAGATATTATACATCGGATGATTAAAAAATTTATCACTCAAAATTTAAAACTTTTTTCTACACTGCAATATTTAAAAAAAAATTGAGATAATACAATTCAAAACAAGATACGGAACATTACAGATGCACACATTGTCATACATCTCCCTCATCTTCAATATCTCGAAATCAATATATAGATTACGTTTTCGCTCAAATATAAGGAGTAAAGAGCAGCGTTTTTCTTTCTGAAAAGTCGTATAGAAACTAGAGACACCGATTTAATTGCTCGCAGACTACTTGTCAATTAGCACATCCCCGAGGGTAATTGACAAATAGTAGACCGATTGCATTTACCAAAAGCGGCTGTGGTATATCCATCTTTTTTTTTTTTTTTTGTTTTTTGTAGGTATTTTCTACTTGTATCATTGATTTTAACTTCGTGCGTATTGGCGTACCGGGAAGTGCGTATTAAAAGCGTGTAGTTTACGTCGTGGGGGGGGGGGTCATTTACTCTATATCCTTCTCCTTACTTGGGTTATACTTACATACGTGCATCCAAGCTAATTTATGAGATTATTTTTTGTTACTGGTGGTGAGAACTGGAAATTCAGATTCTCTATTAGCAGCTGGTTGCACCTGTAAGTGCGTGATCTACAAACTTGCATACTAAGAGATATAAATTACTCG
>JAPYZE010000763.1:0-38285 GCA_030522805.1 Leptomastidea abnormis
ATATATAATATAAAGTACTGAGAAAAAAACGAAGGCGTCTCTTTGATGCCTCTTTGCTTTTCTCTCTTGGGAGATTCAAAATGCGTCTCTTTCTCAAGCTTCTTCTTCTTCTTTTTTTTTTCTCTTTTTTTTTGCGAGATCTTGCGCTTTTACGCCCGCGGATTTTTCAACCTATATCTATTTCTTTGGTATATAACTGTAACGAACCAGAACCCCGGTACTTTGGGACTGTTCGAGATGATCTTTTTTTATTTGATGTGAAGGTATTATATGCGGGTTTGGTTATATTTTAGATGTGTTATATGTGAGTTATCAGTTGGGTTATAATAAGAATATTTTTTATATTGATTTACGAGCAAAGAAATATATTTATTGCTAATATACGTTTAAAGGCTTACTCAACTTTCAAAAAATAAATTGTAAAAAAGAAAAAAAAAATATTGACGAGTTTAAAATTAGATCTGTACGCACATGTGTGTGTATATGTCTTTTTTGTAAACGAAACTCTGAAATATCTTGATTTACGACTGAAAAAGTCATTAAAAGCTGAGCATTTAACGGGTCATAAAAATGACCAGACTAAGAAAATGAAGTGACTAAAAATATATATATAGCTTTAAAAGCATATCATGTAATCAACACAGTCTTACGATGGTAGAACGTGTGTAGATTGTAATCTGTTAGCTCGTAAGGAAGGGTTTGCACGTTGTAAGAAAAAAATAAAATCAAATTAACTTGGGATATAATTTTAAAGGGTTATACATGCTAATTCGTTAAAATTTCAAATATCCTATAGCGTCACCTGCTTTTGCGTTATTAAAGTTAGTTTATCCCTTCCCTTTTCGTTTTGAAAGTTTATTTATCGCTTGGTGAACAATGGAGTTGAACTTTCGGATATAGCGATAGCGTGTATATAGTTATAACCAAAATTCTAACTTTTGAAAAGTTTATCAAAGCATTGGCATACCAACGACGACAATGACAACGACAACGTTATAATTAATTTGTTAATTTTATGTTAAACTAAATTATAAAATAATAAATATACATAAAATTTTACAAACTTTATTTTTTATTAGTGAATTTACGATCAAAAGTAATTTCCTGTATTAAATAGAGTAGCGAGTATATAAAAATAGCAACAAAAAGTAGCTTGAAATCACAGCACAACACATCAAAGGATATATACCGACCAAAAGAGAGTATTTATATTTTAGCCTCGATTTTAAAACAGCAGATTATAGCTGGCTTAATTTTTACAAATAGCTATACCTCCATTAATACCAACGTTATTTTAAAGGGCAGTAGTAGTGACTGATGAAGGCATTTAAATAGCTAAAAAAAAAATAAGAGAACCATGTCGATATGAACAACACACATACCCACATGTGTACCTATAAACGAGAGAGAGAGAGTAAAAGAGAGATTTTATTTCGCACTGACTGCGCTGATGTTTATTCGGTCGCTAAAATACACGTGCTTTGTGTTTGTCTACTCTTTCTGTTTGCATAAAAGGCGAAGGCTTGCTTTAACTGCTATATTGGGTGTAAAAGAGAAAAAAAAATGTAGTCTATTGAGTGGAGGTGTTTGTCTTACGAATTGAAAATGCTTCGATGGAGATTTTTTCAATCGATGTGATTCTGTGTGTTTGGTGTGATTTAAAAAAAAATAAAAGTATGAATAATATGAATGAAGTGTTGTAGAAATAACAAAATTATTGGGTAGAATTTGGATACTGGGTTGCTGTAAGGTAAAAGAAAAAAAATCGAAAAAAAAATAAGTTTCGCAAATTTTTAATTAAAAATTAAGATGATTTGAAAAATTACATTTTCCTACACTTTTAGCCTCAAATAATCATCCTGATTTTGACTCAGAATCACTTGTACAAATGGAAGAGAGACACTTTCAGACTCCTTATCATTTTCGAGACCAAGTAGTCTAATTTTGACTCTGAATCACTTGTATAACACTTTTGTTTTTTTTTTTTTTTGTTTTACAGAAGCGATATGGCGAACGGATCTAGACTGGGTAGTCGTACACCGCGACAGGCTCGTGGTATTAAGTTTCATGAACATACCAGAAAATCTAAACCTAAGCCTAAATACGCCAAACTACTACGGTACTTCGCAACCTTATCTTGAAGATGAACTTGAAGATATTATGAACTCAAGTAGTAGTAGCAGTAGCAGTTCAGAATTTGAATCGTCACAAACTACTGGTTATACATCAACAATTTCATCTTCTTCGTTTGCCGCAAGCTCTGAAAGCTCTGGTTTATCTACTTCAACGATTGATACTACATCTCCTTTTTCTTCGATTTTACCTTCGGTTCTTACCAGTAGTAACGAAAACTTGAGTAGCGATACGGAAACCGATTTGGCTTTTATAAGGTACGTCCTAAAATAAAACATCAATTTTCATCAAAACTATGCATTCCACAGTAAAAAAATTTTTTTTTTTTATTTTAAAACAGTAAACAGTCATTACCATCATCACCATCAACAATAACAACAATCCGTAGGCCAACATCACGTATGAACGCTCGAAACATACAACGTAGTAGACCAAAATCAAAAAAAAATTCATCAAGACCAAGACAACAACAACAACAACAGCAACAAAGTCGTAATAACATTGGTAACATGAGTGCCCAAAGTCTACCATTAATTTTCAGTAGCCTGGCAGATCTAGATCGACCAACTGATAGTTTCGATCAGGATAATGATGATAATGCAAACGAAGATTACGGTCCTGTCACTCTTGAGTATCTTAATTACGCAATGGCATTAGCTGTTTATTCTGTAAGATATCCTGCTGTATTTTGGTCGACGAATAAAGCACTTGGTACCATATTTAGCTTGCAACTTGTAGCTAATACTGCTCAGAGTTTATTAGCTTATGCAGCTATGTCGGTTCTTTATAAGGTTTGTCATCATTTTTATCATTACCAGTTTGAAAATGTACCAATATCATTACAATCATTTTTTTATTTATTACAGGTACAAGTCGTTGGTCCATTAAAAGCTTTACCATTACTGCGTCATCATCGCGGTATCGCTACTACCAGTAGTCTTTCAAGTTTCCTGGGCGATCGTTTCTTCCTTTTAAATCCACACGTAACCCTGGGACTCTTTGCTCTCTCCTCGTTACTCGTCGTTATCTGCTCCAGTATGGTCATGTATCTTTATGCCTATGGCAGGTACGTTACTTTTCCTTTACGTCAACTATTATATACACCAACAAAAAAATTTGAAATATTAATAACACTATTAAATTTACAGGTACATACTATTCCTAAGTCAAGAACGCGAACGTCGAGTGATACAAACGAAAGAAAGTAGATCAGAGGATACCAGTTGGACATACATGACACATCCAGCTGCACTTTGCGTCTTCCTAGCCATAAGCATCTGTTCAGCACCATTACTCTACGACTACTCAGTCGTCTATCGAGCAAGTCTCGATGGTGCAATTTTAGCCTGTATACTTGGCACATTACTACATCTTGGACTTTGGCTTCTTCTATGGTTATTCTTAGCTTGTGAACGTCGTTGGACATTTAAAGTTAGAGTTACCATTGGTAGAGCGACTGTACGTTCGACTCGTTCGCTTAGACTCGTTACCGATGTTGATCTTGCTGCTACTGCTGCGAGAGATGATGACGAAGCTGCAGCTGCACCATTACTTGTTCTGGGTAATGGAAGGACTTATACTGTTGCTGAGACTAGTCCTAAGAAGGCTATCATGGGTGTTTTACAGAAAGCTGCTATGGATCGTAGAGCTAGAGCTCAAGGTATGTTATTATTTTTAAAAATATTAGTAAAACTAACTTTATTCCTTATTAAAAAAAAATGATGATAAATAATAGAAAGGATATAAATAACGACTATTCTTTATTCGATCGATTATTCTAACAGGTGTTACAATGGATTCAATCGATGGCGATTCAACGGCTGACGGAGACGAACAGATTTACTGGTTAAGGCCAAAACTAAGGCCATCGCCAGTCCAAGCGGGTGGTGGTCCACCAGCTAACGGTGATCAGCCTAACGATAGGGGCTGGTTAAATAAGAAGCTCAAACAGAAAGTCACCTTCAATGATCTGCCTAGTACGTCAGGCTCGCGGTAACTACCACCTAAATCCCTCCTCTTTTATTAGTGTCGTGTTTTTTGTTTTAATTGTCTGTGTATTTTAATTGTTTGTGTCTTTTTTTTAATATTTGCTAAGTGTTTTTTGCACTAATTAATTGATTTATGTTGCAAATATTTGTCCAATTATTTTATAATAAAAACACGTACAGCTACTTTTATTATTGAGTGAGGCTTGAATATATTTGCGTTTTTTAATATGTCAGCTTATTATTTTTAATAATGTTACCAATAACTTTAAAAAAAGTCTTTTGTTCAACAACACATTTTAAATCGTGTGAATAAAAGCGTTTTTAATTAATATCCTAATCGCAATCGCTTGATATAATTTAAGAATGTAAAATTTTAACTGCTTATATATATCTAGTCTTGTTATTTATAAGTAAGGGCCAGCTTAAATAAATATTAAAAATTGAAAAAAAAAAATAATAATAACAAATAGCAGAAAAATATTTTTCTTACTAATATTTTTATATATTTTCATAATTATAAGCTTACACATTTTATTCATAGCTTAATTTTAATCATAAAAAATAAACATCATAATCATAAGCTTACAACTAATGTCTTCTAATAAAATAACAATGTATTATAACATAAAAAAAAAAATATTGAATTACAATATAATCCAATAAATACCAAGAAATAATGCACAGTATATTTTAATATAAGCGATCCTTTTATGTGCTACCAATCATTTATTTAGTTAGTTTCACACTTCTTGCATTCTGTACATATATATTAATGTTTAAGCGTAACATCGTTTGCTGTTCTGTAAACTTACACACACACACACAAACACAAATATATATGAATCTTCCATTTCAATACCAAAACTCCTCTTGGATAACTTCTCTACACTGGTAGAGCCATTAACATCGAAGGATGGTTCTCTATATATCTTCTCCTTCTCCCTATTCACTATATGAATGTACATCCAAATCGAATTTTCCCATTCAACTTGATTTCCAATCTTCCTTTACTCTCCCCCTTTTCTCCAACTGTCAATCCATATACCATCTCAAAACTTATTCTATAATATTCCGCCAATACTAAGCTTTTGCTATTCATCCAACTTTCATCAATACATGCATTTATATAGAATAGGTATTATGATTTTTTTTTTTTTTTAATATTATGCGATTGTACGGCATGATTTTTTTACGTTTGTTTACGTACTTAAACAAAAAAATATTCATATTAGTTTGTAGTAGGTAGATATTTTATAAATCAATCACAATATAATGTATTTTATTATTTTCTTAGTTTATTGCTTATAGTGTGAAATATGCGTTTTTTAAAATAATGTTCTTCCAGATAATTATTATTATTATTATTTTTAATTTTAATCAATGAAATATATGAAAATCTGATTTTTTTTAATTTTGTAAAATTATCAATAAAAAACTATTCATCAGAAATATAAATATTTTTTTTATTTCTTTCTGTCTAGTCATATTAATATCCGCTTTAAAAAAAAAAAAAAAGCACGCTTGATAATTTCAGAGTTACGATACACTCATATAAGACTTACTCACCACATTGATATATGTTGTTGCCTGAATCAGTGTAGCCAGTTATGAAAAAATAGATAAATTTAATTAACGATACATCTTAATTTTTTAATGTTTAGTAATAAGGGAAAGGGAAGACGAGGCGTTGCTGATGGTGGTACCGAGGACGACGGTGACTACGCAACATTACGTGAACTTCCCTTGGTAACTGCACACGAACTTAACGACGATACCACCTCCGAAGAAAATAAGGTCAGTTTGTTTCTTTAATTTTACACTGTATATAAAGATGTTGCTTCGCCGAATTAAAAAAATTAATTTTACCTAGCTTCAATCAAGTTATCACGATATATTTTTCATTAAATGTTGTCATGAAAATTAATAAAATAATTTTTTTTTTTATTGCTTTATATATTATACATGTACATATCACTGCACTTTTTATTTCTTTCTCATTTCCTTTTTTTTTTCTTTATTCGCATCTAGCAATGGGGAAGATGGCTGTCGCCTTATAGGAATGATATTTCCAATTTCACGGATGTAAGAGGATATATAGCACGCTTTAATTTTATCAAATAATTTTTTCGTTGCGCTTTTTATTTTGCTTTTGCTAATAATTTGCACAAATTATGTATTTTTACTAACCATTACCAGATCTTAGATATGATATACCTAACAGCAGGTGTTATAGATTCAGGAAGATAATATTATCTAGAATATATTTTACTTGTTATTATATGTAATGTTTATTTAATAATATATTAGCTTGTGTTTATTTTAATGCTTTTTTTTTGCATATTTTATGTTTCTTTTACTTAGGCAATATTTAAGAAAACTCACAATTTTTAAAAATTCCATGTATTTATTGTTTTTCATAAAAAATAACCATTCCATTTATTGTATTTCACTTCTTATATAATTAACCAATTACATTCTAGTAAAACTAATTTTTAATTAACAAAACAAGAGAAAGAAAAATTTTGTAAATCTTAATTTTTCCTTCTCTCAGCTACTAATAATAAAACCAATTAAAACCAATTACTAACACACAATCACCTCAAAATTAACAACTTAAAAAAAAACCAAACCTACATCCCATTAACAGCTATTGGAGTGTGTTAACGACGACCAAGTAACATATTACGCGAGTGGAAATCGAGATCTTCATCCATCTGAAGACGAGCCTTCACCCTTATTAAGTCCAGAGCAGCTTCCGGATCCACCTCCTCCGGATACCTCAGTTTGTCAGCTTTCTGCAGATACATCTAGTCTACCCTTGCCGCCTCCAACGCCCACCCATACCCAGGAAGCTGTAATTGCGACTGGGCCCTTACTCCATTCTGCTAATTCCCAGGTAGCTGGCTACAATCTTAGACCTTCTGATATATATACACCCGAGGCACATTGATTCTTTCACATAGGGAGATTACCTACACATCTAAATAGCAACGTTGTACATTGTAAAAATAGATAGCGCAACGCTCCCTATGTGAAAGAATCAATGTGCCTCGGGTGTATATGCTTTGATTCTTTGTTTTCTAAAAATCCGTACCTTTTGCACTTTTTACCTAATACATAAATTTATTGTTTTGTGTTAATAACAAAAGATCAATATATATCAAAAAATATCGTAGAATCAAATTATATTAATTAATCAAATCTAATTAAATGTTTAGATGTCCAGCGGCCAAACACCACGATGTTTACGTCGTGCTGACTCCGGAATGCCACACGAAGAATTAACACCACATTCAGATTCTTCACATTCACCACCTTTGGTCAACGGTTCGGGTAACGGAGGCCAAATGCTTTTGCTCAACGGTGGTACCAACCCAGTTAACAACAACAACAGCAACAACATCAACACCCATAACAACGTCAGTGGTGGTGGTGGAGGTAGTAGTACAAGTAGTCACAACAGCGAAAGCGCATCGTCAAGTGGAGTACACAGTAACGCGAGCAACGCAAGCTCACATAGACGAGCTACAAGTGTTGAAGATCTTGTGACTGGTGAGCCGAGAGAGGAAGCTCATTGGCGTAGCTGTTCGCTTCAACGTGGTGCTCAACCACCTGGAGCTGTAGGAGGACCACCAGCACCTGGTGCATCTTCTGCTTCATCTTCTGTTTCTTCATCGTCATGTTCCTCCGCGTCACCAGCCAAGTTTAGCAATCCAGGACGTGTAATCGCTAATCCTGCAGCTAACTACGTATCCACAGCTGCAGCTGCGTCGTATAATCCTGCTGCGGCTCAGCAGCTTTACAATGGAGAACTTGCTGCAGCTACTGCTGCTGCTGCTGGATCTACTGGTTGTCCTGCTGCTGCGATTATCCTGGAATCCGAGTCAACTGTTGTCATCAGACGTAAAAATTCAAGAACGAAGCTTCAAGAGCCACCAGCTTTTAGCGAGGAACCTTTTGGACGGTCAACCAATATGCGTATGACTTCTTTTACTGAAAACAATGATCTCAGAGCGATACAAGCCTCATCGGCTACTTTACCTCACTATCCGACTCAGCCGGTTGTCACTTATCCTCATTGCTCGACAATGCCACTGCCTCATGCATCGAGTCATAGCTCTGGTGTACCCACCGCGGCTACAAGCATGAGTGGTTCTAGTGGTAGTTGTGGCTCTGTTCTTCGACATCCAGGTAAATACTACTGCTTGCTTAAGTTTGACTCACTGGCAGATACCGTCGATAGATACAAAGTGACAATTTTTTATTCTTACACTTGCTGTTTTTTTTTTTTTTTTGCAGGCAATCTTGGTCCAGCTCAACAACAGCCTGCACCAGTCAACCACGGCACAGTACCCAGTCACACAACCCTACCCTCTCATCATAACGGCGTCAGGTTGATGTTACACAACGGGCCAAATCCCTTCGTTAAGCGCTTCCCACCGGTTCACCTAGGACAAACAGGTCCCGGACAACCCTGGCCTGTACTCACCAACGCCGCAAACTCTGGAAGTTCCTCGCTTCACCATCACGCTCATCACACCTTTCCACAAGCTCTTCAACTCAATGGCAAGCTCTTAGCTCATCCCAATGGTTACTCGCAACAGCAGCAACAGCAACTTGGTCAGGCTCACGTTCGACACTCCGATCGCGACTCTGCCAATTTCTCGATGGCTAGCAGTGGTGACTCTGATACCTGTTTGCCCCACTAAATCTCTCTCATTTAGGTTTAGAGATAAAAGAGCCACGACTGAGCATTTGAGCAGATACTAAGCTCTATGTAATGCGATTACTCTTTGAAAATGAAATAATACTTTTAAGATTTTCAATTCTTATTTGTAATGTATTTATTAATAACATTTGTTGTAAATATTTTTATCAGAGATCATTTAGTCTAGATAGCTTAGAGTATCAGCTTTAAAGGGAAAAATTTATCTGGTTTACTGCTCAGTCATTGGATTTTGATAAAGTCGTTGTTGCTGGATGTGATTTTTCTTGAAAAAGCAAAACTGGGAATTTTTTTAAAAAAAACTCAGTATAAAAAGTATTTAATTTTTTTTTTTAATGTAATTAGTTCTTAATTATTGTTAATGATTTTATTTTTGTTTATATTTTATAATATACTGTTACTTTTTATTATTGTTTATTTAAATACTATAATTGAAGCATTAAAGTGTAATATTTCACGTTGCACTTTGAAAAATTGTAGATTCAGTTTTGATTTTTGTTGCTAAAATTTTTTTTGTATCTGTAATAACTTATAAAAGGTCAGTTTTCTAAAAAAGAGAATAATTACTCTCACAGATAATGAGATTTTTAAAAGTCAACAAACGTTTTGTAAATGTAAAAAAATCTAACTTGAAAGATGCGTATTTCAAGTCTATAGTGTTCCTGTGAAGACTAATGTTTGTAAGATTATTTTAAAAAAACTTGAATTATTCAAGATTTATAAAACAATTGATTTCCGTAATTCTTGGTACTAGCTAAAAAATATTTGAGACTTAAAATTAAGCAATTATCGTAAAAAAAAGACTTAATTAAGATAAAAAAAAGAATACATATCGAAAGGAAATATTTTTCCGATTTTCGATGCAATACATCGTTTCGAATATAATATTACACTTTTGCAAATAAACATTTTTTTAAACGCTATAAAGAATAATAAGTTTGGAGTGTCATTAACTAGCAGAAAGCCTTGAATAAAAAATGCGCTATTGTTATCTAAATAATCTATGTAGTATTTATATTGAAAATAAAAAATACTGCACTTACCTATAGCTGGGAATAAAAAGTGTGAGAAAAGAAGAATAAATGGTAACTAAAATAATCTATAATCATGATTATAGTGCAACCATTGCGTATCGCTCTCTTATTAAGGTTCGTGCGTAGAGAAACAGCATCCGCGCTTTTTTATCACTGCAAAGTCTGCACTTTAAAGCGCCCGAATCACATGTGTTCAGACTTTGGAGTGAAAAAAACGTCATAATGCTTGATAGTAAAAGTAGAATATAAGATATCGAGAACGATTTTGTACGTACAGTCGAAAAGAATAAGCTTTTTCTATATCAAAATAATCGAAAAATTGAAATTCAATGTATATTTCGTTGCGGTAAAATCTTTGTACATTGCCAAGAAGCAACATTTTCATAGATTTGTTTTAAATTATGTATCAAACGTTCCATGACGTTAGAGTATTTAACGTGTATATAATTGTTTTGATTATCTTATTACCATTAATTGCTAATATTATTATGCTGTAGTTGAATTGAATCAAGTTGTAAAATTGAAAAAAAACTCTAGAAAGTGAGTACTATTGATTGGTAAGAAGATAATTTGCTGTGTATTTGTATTCTTGATTTTAAGTGTATAGTCGTTGTCAAAATGTTATTCATATGAACTTTTACATTTCACTTTTTTCAAAATCTATGTATAATATTTGACTCCATTAATTTCATTAATTTCTACATAGAGAATGTAGTTTTCTTCAAATCTTCTTAGATAATATTTAGTTTTGTAATTTTTAAAAATTTGCTAAGTATAATTTAGAAATATTAATAACTGCCATTTATCATAAGTATTTAGATATTTTCTTTCTTTTTATTTGTTCAAATGAATAGTATTTTCTCTAAGACGTACCGAAGAGAAAATATATTTTCAACATTTTTTTTCTTTTTTGTAAATAAAGCCATTTGTGACAGACACAAATAAATCCTAATAAAATGAAGATAAAAAAATCTAGTTAAACGCCTGCTTTCACAGTCTACTATTGAACTATAATCGCAGTGATAAAAATAAAAGTATTGCAAAATTGCAAAAAGTGCTACCTTACCTGTAGAGCTACATTACATGCAAAAAAAAAAAAAAAATAATCATATTCTTTATATTAAAACTTTATAAAATTTCACTGCTCTTGGTGTAATATTTTTTCCCATATAATATGTATATGGAATAAAAGTGTTGTCAAATGTAAACGAAATAATACTACGCCGGAAACAGTAAGAATGTCCATACATAAATGTATTGAATATATAAAAGACATGTTTTTTCTGTGAAACAAAAAGATAAATTAGCTCGAGTAGAACATTCAAAAGCTCTATATTTAGTAATACATTTGAAGTACGACCAATAAGTAATCGCGAACGGCAGCACGAAGTTATTTGCATAGAAAAGAAACAGAATAAAAAATTGTGCCATGCCGATATCGTACATATCATCTGAAAAGGACCAGATTAGACGATCTACCTGCGAAAAAGTGTGAAATTAAGATATTAAAGTAAACATTTTTGTGTACCGTGATAGGAATGTATCAAAACATTCACGTGGATTAGACAAACAGAGATTTTAAAGAAAATAATAGATTTTTAAATCTGGATTGATCGTGTATAGCAATATTCTTGGAAAGACTTTTGGATTGATTGTTTGTTGTTTAATAACTCACTATCGTAGATCAAAACGGAAAGTCAGGGAAATGGATCTTAAAGAAAAAGAATGAAATAAGCGACAATAGATACATTAAAAAAAAAACCTACCATAGTAACCGAACGTACCTTTGTAATCACTATCATTCACTATCATCATCATCATTCTTATCATCATCGTCATCGACATCATCATCATCATCCTCATTAGCTCTCAAATATTTCATTAAATCGCGTAAAAATGTAAGAAGGATATTTATCCGCCAATAATAAAAATTTCAAATGCAAAGCACAATAAAAAAACGCAGGATTAGAAATAAAAAAATAGATTGAAAAGAGATTTGAAAAAAAATAAAAGAGAACATAATATCTTTTTGAAGATATTTTTTTACCGTCTAGAAAATCTAGGCAGCAGTAATAATCGTTCTATCGGAATTTAGAAAAATGAATAGCAAGTTAAAACCATCGTGTAACGTAGATAGATACATCTTCGTTCTTTTGCAAAAATATAAAAAAATTGCGAGTTCCGAAGTTCAGTGCATGTAATGATTCACCAAAATAATAATCCGACAATTTTCGTTACTTAAAAAAAGCTTTTCAAAATTTTTTTATATTTTTGTTGAGCTGACAAATAGTAAGTAGTAAACATTTTATTATGTAGTTATAATGATATAAGATTTTTAAAGATAAAACAGTTTTTATTTTGTCAAAAAATGAATAATTTTCTTTAAAAGTGTTCGAGTTTGCAATTAGTTTTAAAATTAAGCTAATAATAATTTTTATAAAAATTTACAATGCACTTATGCAATCATTTTAAAATTAGTTTTCAAAATTTTATAGTAACGAAAACTGTCAAAAAAAAAACGGAAGACTGCAAGGTTTATTAATGCCTTTTGCATTTTTTCCGTAAAAAAAGTCAAATGAATAAGAAATCATTATTCCTTTGACTAATTAAACTCGAAATAATTGCAAGTATATGTAGTCACTAACAACAAAATTTTTAAAAACAAAAAGCACTCAGCTTCGTGCAATCGCGTAAAACATGTGTCGTTTCTTAGAGACTTCTCGAGCACTGTAAATATTTTTTAAGTATAAAACAAATGAAATGGCTAATTGTAAGATTATTGTATAAAGACTGATTAGACTAGCCTCGGTATTTATTTCAATTTCGTTGGTAAATAAGAAATTAATTGGTACCGATGGCTTTTGCATTAAATGTAAAAGATATAAAGAAAGAAAAGAAAAACCGTTTTAACACTAAAATGCAATAATTATTTAAATACTTTTTGTATGTTTGTATCGTTTTCGCGTTACTTTTAATAACTGCTCTAAATTAAATAAAACTAATGTTAAATTACTGCTTATATTAAGATAACATCATGACAAATCTACTAATTTTAACAGCCAGTCGATTTTCTTCATCAAGTTTGCAACACCATAATTTTTTAACTATTTCAGTAAAAAAAATTAATAATCATTTTAAATTATATTTATTGAATATACAAGAAAATAATTTATAATCGTTATGGGCATGATAAGAAAAAACGGCATAATGTAACCAGCGCATTTATAATAAAAGCGGCACTATTAACGTCACAACGTATCAATATTATTTGAGCATTGTACTAAGCCATTGCAAACTAAATGTAAACTTTGTATATTCATTTACCAAAAAATAAAATTAAATTATTCAACAATTTTTAATGTTTTTAATATTTTAGTTTTATTATTTATTAAATTTAATATTAAAATCTTATTAAATTTTACTATATGTTATAATTATTTTTATAATTACTACACAGTATCAAAACATTTTTTTATACAATTAAACTGTACATGGTAATTAACTTATTTTATTGCAGAGAAAATTAAATAATATATAATGAAATAAAATGTTCATACGTGTTTTTTAACTTTGGTAAAAACAAGTCACTGCAAAACTTGCTCCATTAATGATTTCACAGTTTTTAATTCTGTAACAATAACATTTATAAAGTTTTTATTTTTAAAATATATAAATGATAATTATAACAAGTACCTGTGAGTAATTCATTTAATCTGTCTTTTGAAATATTGATTGACGTCTGCCTTTCAATGTCTCCTTTACTTTTAACAGTTTTCAAAACTATTTTAGCAAACGGAGATGAATTTTCAGAAGGTATAACTTCAACAGATGACAACTTGTTTACTGTAAAAAGTATTTTGTTTTACATTGTATGTTTGTATTAAGTGCTTAAAATTGTAGTTTTTATCTGTAAAAAAAAGACTTACATCTCAGTGATTGACCTGTGAGTATTGTAATAATTTGAGGACTATTATCAGTATGCAACCTGGAAATAATAGTACTGTGCTCCCTAGGCAATCCCAATTGCTGAAGTTCGCTACTCAAATCTGCTGGAGAAACACTATTTCTTGCTGACGATGTAAAAATCATATCCAAGGCAGCTATAAGTGCTTTTAATTCTTCAGAATCTAAAAGCATTTATAAAATATAAATTTATTGAAATATTTGATTGAAAGTTTTTAATAAAATTAATACCAACCTAGCTTAGAATCTTCAGCAAAGTCTTTAATTTTTTCTTCCTAAATTCAGACAAATAAAAAACCAAATAACAATAAATCACAAAGTAGTGGTATGGAATATAAAACAAGATCTTAAAAAAAATCTTACATCAAGTCCTTCGTTAATAATTGATTTGATGACAATTTCTGACAATTTTTTTATCCTAGATGATGACTAAAAGAAACATTGTTTATTATAGTTTATAGATCACTTAAAGAAAAGATAATTACTTGTTATTATTTACAAACCATTTGAGATAAATTGTATATTTCTGCAAGTAACCAGTCGGGACAGTCGACATCTCCAAGAAAGCGAAATCTCATTTTTAAAATGTATTTAAATTATATAAAAATGTACGACTTCTAACAATTATAAAAATGTTTGTTTATAAAAAATAGCAGACTCTTAGAGGTTAGTCGGGCAGCGTAACTTCTGCTCCGAGCTCCAATGATAAACTAGGAATACTGAGAGGCAATCGATGTCCGAGCGGTTAGAGGCGTTAGCTACCCCGAGGGGTCGTGGGTTCGATTACCTGTGGTGTACCAAAGATTTTTTTCTTTGGAAATCCTGTTAGAAAAAGAAGTCCGACGTTGAAAACAAAATTTATAACTAAGATTAAACTCATTTAAAAATATTAAAATAAATAATGAGAGTAAATTTGAATAAAATTAAAAATTTAATAAAATATAAAAAATCTGAATGGTGTCGTATCGGAGTCCATGTGGTACATATACCTACCCAAAGACAAATTAATGAAGAAGAATTAATAAAGATTTGCACATCGTGAATATCGTGATTTATACTGTCAAACACTTTATTCTTTACTCGATTGTTTGATTGTAGTGCTCTGCACTATTAATCTCAAATGACGAAACAATAACTTTTTATTTGTAGTAATTTTGAAACGATGGAAAACTATATAAACAAACCAATCCCTGTGATTTGAAATTTTTTCGATTAACATTTAATTGTTTTTTTTTTATTTCAATTAATGCATTTTTGATCAAGAACACATTTAATATAAAACTCAGTAAGAGGAATGTTATAATTTCTATATAAAATTCGAAAAGAGCGATTCGAAAAATCATGATAACGGTATGAAACTCCACTAATCAAAATTTTTGCAAAAAGCACCTATATAAGGGTTTTTTATATTCTTAACAAATATAGGTGCATCAATACTAATGTATAAATTACATGATAATTATTTGAAAAACGCAAAATGAACTCCAAAAACATTTATAATTGATCTTAATAATCAGAATATTGAATTTTTTAATTAAAAAAAATGCATTTTGTATAAAAAACAACTTTAATAAGGTCCAATCAATCCAAAAATTTAATTAATTCTTAAGTAACAAATAGAGTAAGGTCGTACAGAACGAAAAAAGGGCCACCGTGTCCGTTAATATAATAATAAAATTCAATTTTTTTTTCACTAATTTTAAAATATATCTAATGCATTCGGTCAAATCAAAATTTAATCATATAAACATTTTTTTAGATTAATATTGGTAATAATTATTGGATAAGATTATTTACGAAGAAATTTAGATAATGCTATAATGTCTTATTATTATATGAAAAAAAAAAAAAAAATACTCTTGAATGTCGTATAGAGAATTAAATGATTTTAAAAAATAGCATCTATCAATAAAATTTACCGGACGCAGAGAAAAAAGCGACCAAGACCACTGGCCTAAGTTGCCTATTTAGTGTATTTCGAAAGCCGTTTTTGACACTACATTTATCTCTAAGTTAGCAGACTCCAGAAATCGATTGCGTGGTCCCAGGATTTTCTCGATATCGTTAACTTACGCTCTATTAAAAAAATTTTAACATCCCCAGCAATTCTGCTTATGGCTCTGGATTCACGTCTATGCATTTTTATTTTAGCAGACATACGATTTTTATAGAGACTCGAAACCTAAATTTATTATTTAAGAGCAGTTTGAAAAAAACGCTTGCGCTCTCGCAAACTGTCATGTTAAATGCAATTATATAAAAGAAGTATTGACGCAAAATGTTAATGATCGTAAAATAAATAAATCATTGTATAATCTTCTAGGCTTAATATTAAAGATCGTTTAAACTATATTCAGTGTAAACGTTAAAACTTCTTTTACATATTTGCATTTAATCTTTTTTTTTATTCTTGTGAGCCAATTCCCCAAGTTTTAGCAAAATCCAGCTCCCGAAGCCCTTAGTCTCTTCTAGTTAGTTTCGCTGAGTCTACAATCGTTGCATTCGCAGTAAAATCTTTAATATTTTTAGATCAGTTACTGCCAACTATGAGGCTAAAGATCTTACTTTTAGTTTTGTGCAAAACTTCGCCGACTCGATATGTGTTTTATGATGTGTCCTCTAATGTACAATTAAAATTAAGAAAAAAGGGCTGTCACGCCTACTGCATTCTGTCTGGTAAAAATTGAATCATGAGAACATAACTGAAAAATATTTGTCACTTAATATCGACAAAATGATTCTTTTATTCTATTATATAAATTGAGAAAAAAATTTCGTAATTAATCAAGAGAGTACAATCAAAATCATGAGATTGATTGGACGCAAGGACGCATTTCAAAAAAGTACACTTGATTCATTAGAGAATGTCATCCAAGCACATGGAGGTTTGGAATCGTTTAAAAAAAAAAAATCCGTGTCTACTAACAGGGCCGCTAACATTATAATTGCGTTTCTAGTAGATTTGGGGTAAATAATAGTTATTCTTGATATTATTTTTTCATTTTTAACAATTTATGTATTTCCAAATTTAATTTATTTATTACAGTAACTCCGACTACCTAGAACGATTAAAAACAGAGCGTTTAAGGGATTCGGATGCTAAGGCAATAAATCGAGATCTCTTCGTTCAAGAGGAACGCACCGAAAAAGTTATTAATGAAGATATGAATACACTAATAAATTACAGTAACCAGAGACATGTAGATGAAAGCTTGGTGGATCATATATTTGAATTACACAAAATGATAAATAAATTTAAGAAAAAATCATTAAATCCTGGTGATGTGAAAAATCTTGACGAAGAAATTCATCCTCCAGAGAGGCCAAGTACAAAATCCATTAAAGAGGCATTGATAAAACATATGTAAGTAAATTAAACTCTAAACTATTTTAAAATGCGTAAAAAGACTGAACATATGAAAAAAATATTAAAATTATTAAATATGTTTGAGCAAGTAGTACTTGCCAAGTACTCGTGACAGTAAAAAAAAAATTTCTTAATTATTTAATTTTTTTTTTTAATTATTTAAAAAATTTTCCATTAGCAAATCTAAATGACCTATAGGTCCAACTCAAGAGACCCTTGATGTACCCAAAGGCCGGCGAATAAGAACTAAATCAAACAAATTTTTTGTATCTTTTTTTTGACGCTATTATAACGTATTTCAACATATGAAGCTGATACAACGTCTAAGTTAGCAGACACCAGAAATCGAACCCACGACCTGTGGATTACGAATCTAATATTATGCTGACTATGCCACTGTAGCTTCTTAAAAGTTTAAAATATGAAAACCTTTTAAGTCAAATTTATACATTTAATTTACATTAATATTGTAATTAAACAATTTTTAAAAAAAAATTTGTTAATTATTACAAATCAAATAAATTTGTTTTTTTTTATTCTTCTTTTTATTTTTGTTTTTAATGAGACTTTATTAATAAATAAACCCAATTATAACAATTACAGAGAACAATATAGATTTCTTGACGCAATGAAAAGTACAAAGACTATATGTGAAAATGATTGAGGTGGTTTACAACAGACATATATATGTATATATATAGGTGTGTATATATATATATTTCATTTTTTTTTTTCATACAGTATACATCGATATGTGAATTTTAACAGGAATCATTTTTTATATCTTGAAATTTTTTTCTGTTTTTTTTTTTGTTTTTCGTGTATGCATATTTTTACCAACAAAAAAAAAAACACAAATTAAAAAATTGAAAAATTAATTCATAATATCTGATTTAGATGTAAGAGACTTATTGAGAGTAGTAGGTAAAGTTTTTTTTTAAATCTTCATGCTTTACTTATTGCGTATAAGCCTAATTATATTTACATGGTCTCTCTCATACATCTATCTCTTTCTCTTTCTCTCTCTTTCTATCTTGCTTTCTCTCTGTTCAGTCCAATACAGACTTGAAAATCGTCTTACTAGTCATATTAGTCTATAGCACCGAAATATATATCGTTTATTTTTTATTATAAGCATTGGAAAATATACCTATATACGATTGCTTTTGTAAAAATCATATATTGTGCGGACAGGTACTGCAATCTTATTTTTTTTTGTGTTATCATATTCACTTCGTTCCTTAAAATATGCATCTTATTTTTTTCCCATTCTATTATGGAAAAGCGTTGTATATAATATGTTATAAATATTAAATTGTATTTTCTAGTACCTGCCAGAAAATATTTGCCACTTTATTAATTTTTTGTTGCTGCTTATTATTTTTCTTTTTATTTTAATACACATTTTTGCTAAAGTTTAATTAAATGTTTGGAGTCTGTTAAAAAAATTATTATGATGATAAAAATCATTTTAAAAAATACCAATTCATAAAGTTGATTATATAAAATATTGATAGCATAATATTTTGTACTTTTTTTTTTATACTGATGAAGAAAATCAAAGTTTATGTGGGATTAAAAATATATTTATTAATTACAAATATAGATTTGTAATTTATTTATCAATTCTCTGATTGACTAAAAAAATAGGATAAAATTATTTTGTCACTAAAACAGAAATAATTTTTTTTTAAATTGTTATTTGATATTGAATATCCCTCAAAGTTATTCTAATTTACTTTGAATTAAAATATGAAAAATAAATACAGCATAATGGAAAATAAACACTGTAGCTTCAACAATAATTAAAAAATTTACTTTTAATTCAATTTAGACTAATTTAAAAATAGAAATTTTTTGTCCATTACAAGTATTTGCAAAATAATCGTACACTAGCGAGATGATAAAAATAAACATATTTAAACATTACTCATGTCTAATAGTAATCTATAAAAAATGTTTGTGCTCAACGATAATTGAGTAGTTATTTAGGCATTGTAGTTCAAAGACTAATGAATTCTTCTACATTTTATTTATTTTATTTCCAACAAAAATAGTAAAATATTTTAATTAAAAAAAAAATTTATTAAAAATTTGTTCTATTCACTTTCGATATCAAATCATCGAAGAAATGCTAAAATATAACACACGCTAGCGATTATCATTTACGAAATACACAGTCAAGAATAAAAGATACTTATATTTTTACAAGTGCATTTATTTTTACGGAGTATGTGCATATGTGTTTTTTTTTTTTTAATGTAAATGACAATGATTTTTTTTTTATAAGCCTTTTTTGTCGAGTATTAACATTTAGAGAAAAATATTGGAATCTCACATTTTTTTTTTTTTTTTATTTACGTCGAAAGATTTATTACATATCTTTATGTAAGACATAAATTTTTTTAGCGCATCCAATTTTTCTACAATAATTTTTTTAATTTAATTTTAACCACTGTTTTGTTTAATGCTATGAAATCTAGTTATTACAGTATTTGCTGAAAGAAAAAATTGGAAAAAGATTTTTTTTATTTTCATTTATATAAATAATAAATTATTTGTACTTCATATCAAGCCTTTTTCATTTGATTTTTAAACTTCTTATACAATACAACGTACAGCGATGTATACTTATATAATTTGTGCTTTTATTTTATTTTATTTTTTTTTTCATTGTCAGATTAAATGTTTATTGACAAAAATCTAGCCTCGATCGTTTTAAGGACGTGTACATGTGTATGTATTTACATTCATATTTATACATACACACGCGCATCTTTCATGTTTCATGAAAAAAAAAATTAAAAAAGATAATTTCTAAAAAAAAATCAAATACAGAATATAAAACAAAATATTAATAAATCTTTTAAGTCTTTAATACTGAGGTGATTTTAATAATAAAAAGTTCAGTTACAGATTACACAAAAAATATAATATGGATGGAAAACTTTTACAATACTAGTGGCTATAATGCAAAAAAAAAAAAAAAAATTAAGTGAGGTAGGTATAGCATAATAGAACATTGATTTTTAGTTTGTTTGTTTGTTTTTGTTTTTTTTTTTTTTTAATAGTAAAAGAGTTTTTCGACGCATAAAATTTGACACATATTTATTTTTGGTATAATTAATTGCTAAACCATCGAACGCAAGATAAGAAAAAAAAAGAAAAAAAAAACGACGACGATGAAGACGACGACGAGAAGGGAAAGAAATATTAGCTTAAACTAGACGTAAATGATTTTCGTCGATTTTTGAAAAAAAAAAAAAAAAAGAAAGGATAAATAATTGCTAGATCAGTTAAATATCCGAAATATAGAAAATTGAAATAGGAAGGTGTAAGGATAAATTTAAAGCTAAAATGAATTACGCAGTCTAAGGAGAACAGCAGACTCATTTTTTTCCCAGTATCCTATCGTCTTTCGTCGTCTGTACATTCGTCGTCATTTCTTTCTTTTTCTCTTTTTCTTTCTTTCTCTCTCTCAAAATGTCTCGTTTTCTCGCAAGTTTAAACTGCTTTTTTTTTCATTCTATGTATTATATACTCGTGAGACGCCGCCCGCGGCATGTCGCTTCTTCTTCTTCGTCTTCTTCTTCTTCTTCCCCCATATCATACGCTACTTTTCCTTCTCCTGCTGCTGTTGGTTGATGTTACTGTTGGCAAATCTGAAAAATGAGAGATTGACAATTTTTATTTATGGATATAAGTATTTTTATTTAATTTGTATGTTATTCGTTCGATTTGATAAAGTTTTTATTTAATTTTTTTATATAAAAACATAATCGAATATGTATATTATATGATTATAAAATATAAATCAAGGATAAAATATTTCCAGCTTAATATTTGGATATACAAAAAATAAAAAAAAAAACAAAGATGCAGTTTATGCATTTATATATGATAAAGTTTTAAGAGAGAGCTATATACACAGCAGCAGCAGCCACTGACTTTCAAACTATAGTTCGTAAGATAATCGAATAGAAATTCAATTTTAAACGGGAAATTTTAAAAGGAGGATGGGTAAATTGTCAATGAATAATCGACGAAATAACATTAAAGTCAACGCGAAAGCACAGCGCTTATATATGCTTTTATTCAGATAAAATAAAAAGTCGAGGTAATATAGGTACATACTTGTAATTGCTTAAGGGAGAAGGTGAGAAAAAACTAACACGTTTTAAGTTTATATAGGGCCCGAGACGATTGAAGTGTTAACGAACAGAAGTTGGTTATAGTAACGAGAAAATACTTATTTTGAAAAATAATTTCTTTTTTTTTTTGAGGATTTGGTGTAATTAGGATTTGTGATAATTTGGAAAGATACATTTCATTTTTGGTGTCACTTATGATAAATCTAGAAAATTAAGCAAGATTATAAATTTGAATATGACCTAAATTTTGTCGCGAAATATTTAAAATTTAAATTATATCAAGCTCTCTTTCTATTTTCATTTGTGAATTCAAATCTATGAAATGTTAGAAAAGTTACGGAGAGCAAAAGGATTAATAAAGTAACCATATAACTTTCAATAATCCGAAACATATAAAATCAAATATCGTATATGTAAGAAAAATCAGGTAATCCGTGTGAGGTCAAAAGTTGCTCTGGTAAAGGATGTATTACCTGAAAAAAAAAATGCAAGCTCGCAAAGGTGTAGTCAATAAGAAAGTTGCTAGGAAGTAAAAAGTTAAGAGTAAGAAATAGAGTTGCGTAAGAAAAGTTAAATTCTACTTGGATGAACTAGAAAAAAAAAGAAGAAAAAAATTGGAAACATTTGTTTTGTCCCTGAAAATTATTGCTCCAACACGTTTGATTACATTTTATAAGGAAGTGCAGTGATGATACATGTACCATAAATTTTACATTATAGAATTTATGTATTTAAAAAAGTGAATTATTGTGTTGATTTTTTTTTTTTATTTTATTATTTCAAACTTTAAATAAAAATAAAAAAAATAATAATAATAAAAAAAAAAAATTTAAAAATGCTACTAAACTTTCGAAATATAGATTCATACAACAATTTGCAATAATCACCAATTCAATAGTTCAACCCACTACAATTACCAAGACAAAATCAGGAACAATGAATTGATAGTACACGTACAAGATATAATACGTAGTATCATCGTCCAACAGCATTGATGATGATAATAATAGCAACCATCCCAACTATACATATACACTCACACACAAACCCAAGATTCACACAAAAGAATATAAGCACACCGTTCACCTCTTTTTCTCTTCCTTTCTCTGATGTTCTACGTTAAAGAAGAGGAAAGAATAATAGAGAGTTGCAGAGTAGAAAAAAGAAAAAAAAAGTAGAGGAGGAGGGAATACTGTAGCCTCAAGGGACTACTGGGTAATAGAGAGCAGCCCAAAACCCCTCTACTCCCTTGCGAGCAAAAGCAAGGGTTTAGAGGTATATAATAGATACTTTCTCTCTCTCGCGAGGGACGTGCAAGACACGTACATACATACATACGATATAATAGAAGAGTAAGTTAAAGGAAGGGTAGGGTGAGGAGGTGAGTTTTTAGTCAAGAGAGAGAGAGAGAGAGAGAGAGAGAGAGAGAGAGAAAGTTGGACGACTTGGTGGCGCCTTCATTTCTCGCTTTACTATAATATTGCGTATTTATAGATTTTGTGAAGATAATACGTGCAAATGTTCGCTTTATAGATATTATGATTGTGTGTGTGTGTGTGTGTTTGATTTTGGGTAGATAATATATAGAAATTTGATTATTTGTGTACTTAATTAAGTAGGAGGGTTTATTATACAACCGAGTTTTATCGTTTTTGTTAATTAATTTATTTAGTAGAGAAATTTATTTTAAAATTTAATTTTTTTTTTTTTTTTTCATTAGCAGCATATCTCGTAGATTCGAGGTAAATAATAGTTATTCTTGCTATTATTTTTCCATTTTTAACAATTTATGTAAATTTATTATTTCCAAATGTAATTTGGAAGTGCCCAAATGTAATTTGTACAACTACAAAATACATATAGGGCACATTTA
This sequence comes from Leptomastidea abnormis, assembly GCA_030522805.1. NCBI lineage: Eukaryota > Metazoa > Arthropoda > Insecta > Hymenoptera > Encyrtidae > Leptomastidea > Leptomastidea abnormis. The sequence goes on from JAPYZE010000763.1 coordinate 23,236, forward strand.
ATACGCAAACTTTTATAAACTTTAATTTCTTTATTTTAGTTCATCAGCTATAGTCATCAAGAGTATTTAAACAGCTTAAAAAAAAAATATTTAAAGGAGAGCGAGGCGTTGGGACTCAATAATGACCTTTTCGCTCAAGAGACACACTGATGATCTTTTTTTTGACGCTATATTATAACACGTATTTCGACATATGAAGCTGACACAATGCCTAAGTTAGCAGACACCAGAAATCGAACCCACGATCTGTGGATTACGAATCTAATATTATACTGACTAAGACACTGTAGCTACTTAAAAGTTTAAAATATGAAAACCATTAAAGTCAAATTTATAAATTTAATATATAATAATTTAATAATTGAACAATTTTTTGAATAATTTATAAATTATTAAAAATTAAATAAATTTCTTAAAAAAAAACATTGAAAAATTAATAAAAGCCGATTTAGATGTAAGAGGCTTATTGAGAATAGTAGGTATATTTTTTTTAAATCTTCATGCTTTACTTCTTGCATTTAAGCCTAATTATATTTACATGGCCTCTCTCATACATCTCTCTCTCTCTCTCTCTCTCTCTCTCTCTCTCTCTCTCTCTCTCTCTCTCTCTTTGCCAGAAAATATTTGCCTCTTCATAACAACAAAAGTCCAAAATATGAAAATCTTGATAACTTTTAGTAACAAAAAAAAATGTTAACAAGAATCTTGTTGACAATATTTTCCAATTATTCAGTTTAGTAATGGTATTTAAAAAAAGAGTCAAAAGATATAATAGTACCATATGAAATAAGTTTCAATGAAAAAAGAAGGAAAGGAATTTAAGAATTTAAGTCCTAAAAACTATTAAATACAATTCATTAAAATAAATTTATGAAATAATTTTCATTTTAAGAATAAAATAAATATATCAAATAACAATTAAAAAATCCTGACTTCTATAAATTAAATAATTAATCAATTTTTCAATTAAAATGTATAAATTATTTCAAATTAAATAAGTTTTACTACATTGCGTATAGATTTTGTGAAGATAATACGTGCAAATGTTCGCTTTATGGATATTATGATTGTGAGTTTGATTTCAGGTATATAATATATAAAAATTTGATTATTGATGTACTGAATTAAGTGGGAGGGTTATTATACAAGCTGATCATATTGTTATGTTGATGAATTTATTTAGTTGAGAAATTTATTTTAAAATTTATTTTTTTTTGTTTATATACTCTCACGTTAATTTTACATTTATTCTTTTTTACAATTACATATTTGAATGTTTTCAATTATTTATTTTTAAATTTTTTATATTTAAATGTTACCAACAAAAAAGTTATTTCATTTATTTATATTTAACAAATATTACATATTTTTCTTTTATTTTTTATTTTAAATTTCACATTTAAAAAAAAAAAAAGAGTTTTAACAAGGATATATACGTGAAATTGAATACATATCGAACTCAAATAAAACTATTAATATAGTCTGTCATCATATATCTATATATTCACCTTACATTTACCTTCCTATATATCTACATATACCTATTCTAAAATTGTGTAAATTTGAACATATCCCAATTGGGAATCGCTGAAAACCCGTTGAAATTCGAGAAAACAAGATAACGAATATATCTATCTATCTATATCATTCACAGCATCACGTACAATAAAGAATATAATATATTCTAACTCACAAATTTTAAAAAATAAATAAATCCACCATGGGATATAAAATATGTTAAATCTAAGAATACGAAAGAGATAGATACACAAGATAACTTGCATCCTATATTATAAGCTAAGAAAATGATGCGCGCGTTCGTACTCTAATGCGCGTGTCCGTTGGGAAATGACGACGATCAAGCTTTAAAGCTCTTTCTACTCCCTCCCCCCCTCCTTTCCTCTCTATTTTACTTCTCAAGGCTGCCTCATCTATTCGCTTTAATTTTCGCGTCAATTTTACCCCGAAGCTTCTTCTTCTTCTTTGCGCTATCTTTTGTTCTCCAAAAAGGATGTTTAATCTGCTCTCTTACTCCTCACCTACCCGACGGATGCTGGTGCAATTTTCTTTATGTTCGCCTACGAATACAGCTTTCTAGTTTATTCTCTTTTTCTTTTTTTTTTTGTTTTATTTACTTGAAGATGGATTTAATGTATTTTTTTTTTAGTTTTAATTGATTAAGAGATGTAATGACGTAGGTTGATAATGAATATTAAAGCTCTCAAAGCTTTTACAATAAATAAGCTACTTATACATTACTATGTATAGTAATGACAAAAAGAAAAAATTTCAAAATATACAGTAAATAAATTTAAATAAATCCTTATTCTGTATAATAATCTGCTTGTTATTTAACGAAGTGAATTTATTTACTTTTGCCCTTTTTAGACGAGTTTTACTTATTAAACTCAATTAAAAAGCTCAAGACATCAAAATCAACAGGTATAACATTTAAGACTATTTTAATAGGGTAGGTAGGAGTTTCAAAATTCATTTAAAATTTTATCACGAATTTTCTCTTACTTTATTATCTGAGTATATAAAGTAAATTAAAAAGGGCTTGTGCTGGATTTGCTTTTATATATAATTAAATTTCAAGCTTATCATTAGCCTCTGGTATTAAAATTTTTATATTTAAAAAAAATAAGAAAAAAAATTAAACACTTGTAAAAATTACCTAATGCCGTCCAGTCTGAGCCAAATTCTCAGCATTGACAAGCTCGTCATAAAAGCTTGCTGGTAACATAATTTGCCTTGGTGTCGAAGACCATTTTTTACCACGTACTCCAACGAAACCTTTGGTACGTAATTCCCAACGTGGATTTTTCTTACCGCGTGAACCGAAAAATCGGTAAGGTGAACGTTTTTCAAATCTAACACCATTGCTGCTACTTCCTTCTAAAGCGTCAGTCTCTTTAAAAGTAAAATTTATTAATTAGTAATTTTTTTTTAATTTATTTATAAAAATTTTATGTGTTAAGTAAAGTATTTTTACCATAATAATTTATGCTTCGTTTTCCACGCATACCATGGAATCCCATCATCATTGGACGTTTTTGTATGTAATTGTCGTTATCCATTGGCGAATATTCTCCTTCGTATAACGTATCTTTTTTACCTCTCATACCCTGAAAATCAATATAGAGACATAAGTACACGTGCACAAACTGCATTCTTAATTTTTTATTTTTTTTCAAAAAATTTATATTATTGTTATAAAAGCGAATGAAATTTTTATGTAAAGTTGCAGGGGGGGGGGAGAAGAAAAATTTTAATAATAAGAAGTGAATATAGAAAAAAATAAAAATTGAGCTAATAAACTACGAAATAAAAAAAGAAACAAAAAAATAAAAGTTGGGGGGGGGGGGTAGACAAAGCTTTTTATACTTGTCTAAAGCTGTCTCATTATACATTCTAAAATGTGACAACTACGTCTCTAATGATCAGCCTAACTGAAAGAAAAGAAGCTGTGGATATAGAAACTGAAAAGAGCGAGATAATAAAGCTGAAAAAATAAGAAAAAATAAAATAATAAAGTCTAAATAATAGTATACCTATAGATGTATTGTTAAAATAAAATTTTATATTTTTTTAAATTTTAATAATATTATTAAATTATAAATCAGGAATAAAAATTGTAAAATCGCAATTTTTCAGTATAAAATTACAAATCAAAGTCTATAATATTCGAATAAAAAATTATCAAACATGAAAAAAAAAAAGATTGAAGAATGGGTTATAAAAGCAAATAGGTGTGTAAATGTAAAAGAAAAAAGAGAAAAGGATAGTAGTAAAAGCTCGTAAAGCTATCGTCGTTTTTTTTTTCAGATAAAAGTCTTAAAATACCGGACACTTAAATTTGTCGTATTTTCCAACGACACATAAAAAAAAAAGGAATGGATAGAGTAAAGATATTCGCGGTTATACAATAATTTTTTTTTTTTACCCTCCTACAGAATAAGTAATAATTATATTTATGCCCTACAGCATCTTTCTTTAACGTATATAGGTATATATAAAAATGTTAACGTCACATTATATACACATTACAATCATATCATAATGAATATCAATAAATAATCAATAATTATAAAATAATAATGACGCGAGATATTAAAATCAACTTACACATCAATAATTCCAATATAGATAAAAAAAAAAGTACACAGAGATGCGTCAAGAAATTCTCGCGCGCGCGTAATTTTATTTTATTTTTTTTATTTTATCCTTTTTTCTCACCATGTCAACGCGTCAGAGTCGCGAAAAGAGAATCGATGAAATTACCCCTCTACGTTATATTTTCAAGCGATTTCCATTTCGTCTTCTCAACTTAGATATTTTTTTTTTCGCGAATCGAAGAGTATTCAAATGCGTAACATCCCACATTTCCGTGAACATCGAAATGTTATATATGGTAAATCGCGTTCTTGGGATATTATATAGAAGCTCAGAGATGGAATCCTTTGGATTTCCGAGTATATATATATAGAGGGCATATTATCATTATCAGTGTATTATATAAGCGAGAGATTTGAATTATTACGTGAGATGGTACGTGGTTGAGTCATGAAATTTTTAAATAGCTTTCGTAAAGAGACTTAAAAATAATTTAAAAAAAAAAAAAGGAAAGAAAAAGAGAAAGCTTAAAAATAAAATGTAAAGTCAAATATTCTATTTCTCTTTATCTCTTACCTGGAAGCCCATAGGCGCACGTTTCTCAAGTTCATCAAGCTCCTCAAGCATACTCTTCCTACCCCTCATACCCTGAAAGCCCATAGGCGCGCGTTTCTGCCATTCTGACGAGGATGACAAAGACGACGATCCTAATGAGGACGACTGTCCTCGCAACTGTTCTTCCGAATTTAAGTCTAGTTCATCCGAAAACTTTTTACCTCTCATACCTTGGAAACCCGTCATTGCTCGTTTTTCTAATTCGTCTAGTATCTGTAATATATAAAGATATTTTTTTTTATATTTTTTATTCGTTATTATTATCATATTTTTTTTTAACGAAAATTTATAAAATATCATGCATATACACTTTACACATTAAAATTTTAATTCATAATAATTTTGATGAACACATAAAAGACAAAAAAGGAAAAAAGGGTTCACTAAACTTTTTCGCTTATTTGAAAGATCATAATAAATTCATTGTAATCATTTATTTTTTTTTTCTTCTTTTTTTATACGACCATAGCGTATAATTTGATAAAAATAAGTGCCTAAATATATATTTAGCTTAATTGAATCTTTAAGTATATACCAAGACCCTTTATCAATTTCATGACTGTTAAATTTAACCCTCGTCATAATGACTTTTAGTATATAGGTACACGAGGATATAAACGTTTCTTTTTTCACCGCACTTTATCTTGTATAAATTTTGACGTAGTTGTTCATGGTTTCTCGCGTATACAAGAATGATGTGGAATTATATTTAACGATGTATCTTTATTAAATTACCTATAACTGAATTAGATGTTTTTTTTTTCTTTATGATCTTCCAATTAAGCTTCTAGTCTCATCCTCATTATTATTTTATTTTCGAGAATTGAATTATTAATTTTGTTAGACTTATCGTTTTTTTTATGGTGTGCGATTAATTTTTTTTTTTTTTTTTTTTTTTTTTTTTTTTTTATAATTTATTTTTTTTTTATTTTTTTCTTTTTTTTTTTTTTTTTTTTTTTTTTTTTGTTCCAAGCGTTAAAAAATAATATCTTATAAATTCATTACGATTCTTAGTATTTTATTTTCTTATCGATTAAAGTAAAGAAATTTTAAGAATTAAAATGATCAATAATAAGGTCCAATCAATCCCAAACTTTAATTAGTTCTTAAGTAACTTATATCAAATAAGGGAAGGTTGTACAGTATGAAAAAAGAGCTTTCGCGCCCGTTAATATAATGAAATATAATAATTAAATAAAATTCAATTTTATGTTATTTTAGTTTTACATAAAAAAGCAAATAACATTAGAAGTAAATAAAATTAATACAAAAAACGGTAATAAGACAATTTGGACAAAAAAGAGCATATCATTTATAAAAAGCCATTTTTTGTACTATAAAAACAATGAGATTTGCCGAGTTCTTGATGACATAACTGGTAATGCAATTTCTCAGCAAGGGAGAGCTTCAGGTTCGACTCCTTGTATTTTTTAGATCCATAAAAGATGGATCTAAAAAATACTAAATACGTTTGTACTCGTGACAGTAAAAAAAAAATTATAAAAAAAAATTTCTTAATTATTAATTACTTATTCTTAAAACGCGATTGTCATTTGTCTTTTTTTCCATTATGCTTTTGTGCCTACTTTGACACTCTTTTTCAGTCAACTGAAGAAAAAAAAAAAAAATTAGCAGAAGTACCTGAAGAGATCTGCAAAATCAAGAATTTCTATGATCTTTTTTTTGACGCTATATTTAAACGTATTTCAACATATGAAGCTGACACAATGCCTAAGTTAGCAGACACAAGAAATCGAACCCACGACCTGTGGATTACGAATCTAATATTATGCTGACTAAACCACTGTAGCTACTTAAAAGTATAAAATATGAAAACCTTTAAAATCAAATTTATACATTTAATATATAATAATTTTATAATTGAACAATTTTTTGAATAATTTATAAATTATTGAAAATTAAATAAATTAAAAAAAAAAAAAATGAAAAGTTAATAATAGCTGATTTAGATATTAGAGGTTTATTGAGAGTAGTTGGTGAACTTTTTCTAATATTCATGCTTTATTTATTGTGTATAAGTTTAATTATATTTACATGATCTTGTCCACCCCTCTATCTTAATCTCTCTCTCACTTCCTCAGAAAATATTTGCCACTTTATATCAACTTGTTGTTGCTTATTATTTTTTTTGTTTGTATCATTTTTTTTTTTAATTTACACATTTTTGATAAACATTAATTAAATGTTTGCAGTCTTATTAAAAAATTATTATGATGATAATAATATTAAAAAAACACTATTATTTATTAATAAAGAGGATATTTTCCATTGAATATTTATTAGTTTATTTCAAAGAGATTCAAGAAATGAACAAGTATTCCAGAATAGGTATAAAGCAATCTTGAATTGCGCGTATTAAAAATTATATAATAGCAAGCTATGATATTATTAAGTTGCTATTATTTACTTTATTGATTATTGTAAAATAATTGAAGTATCTATGCATCATCTTATACACAATAACAACAAAGTACTTTTACGAAATTCAAAATAAAAAATACGTGCCACATACAATAACACAAATATAAATCACTTAATTAAAAAAATATCATGCAAAACACAACAACACATCAATAATTAACAATAAAATTCACCTGTTCAAATCTCTTCTTACCCCTCATACCCTGAAAACCCATAGGTGCACGTTTTTCCAATTCATCTTCACTATAATAACCCAATCCACCAGTAGTTTTTTTACCACGCATACCTTGAAAACCCATAGGCGCTCGTTTTAAAAAATCAGGGTAATAATTATAATAATAACCATCTGGTCCTATAAGATAATCGTCATATCCACGTTTTCTACCACGCATACCTTGAAATCCACGCATCGATGCTCTTTTGCTTAAATTATCTGTATTACCAGATAATAATCTTTCGAGATATAAATCTGGTTCACGTAACATTTTAACTAATTCTTTTTCATCGTTTTCTTCTTCGTCTTCTTCCTGTTCTTGTTCCTATATTATAATTGATTAAAATATTTATTATGACATACTTTTTTTTTTAATTTAATTTAAATTTTATTGCATTGTAAAAAGTGGTAAATTAATAAAGTCTCTTTATTTGTTAATAAAAATAATATTAATTTACGCGAAAACGTCTTAAATGACATGAATAAATAAACGTGCTATTTCCTCTTGAACTGAATTCTTTTTTTTTTTTTTATTTTTACGAGTACCAGTTTCTTGTAGAATAGTGAGTTTATGGGGTATTTGGCTTTATGTCGTTCGTTAAGTTTTTCTTTTTTTTTATTCTCATTCAAAGCCAACTTAGCCAGTTTGAAGTAGATATCTATTTTTATTCTTAATGCATCTTTAAATTTTTCACAACATTTACACAGCTGAGATAGAGAATTTAAAAAGATTTTTCTTTTTTTTTTTTCATGAATAAAAGTAGCTATTTAATATAACGTAATCCGGAAAATGAAAAATCCACACAATTTATTTTTTCATTCTCAATATAAAGATAATGGAATACTTAAATAGTTTTAATTTTCAAAAAATAAATAAAATTTACCTGATACTTATCAAGTTCATCCCGACCATTAACAAAATTATCTTGTGGTCTCTTCTTTGAATTAGCATCATTAAGAAGATCCACACCTTCGTTTTGGCTAGTAGTCGATGTTTGTTGATCCGCGAAAGTTGACGTGATCAACAATGTTGTAGCCAGGATAAATCTGATAGCACCTCTTTTGTCCTTTTTGCACATCCTCTATAAACATAATAAATGTAAATATTGATTATTTTACTTGATCTTAACATTTTAATTCTTTAAAAATATATTTTATTGATTTATAATAAGTATGGATTATAGAACAATAAAATTGATAAAATATTGAATTTCCAAATGCTTAGGCATGATAATTTAATATTAATATTATAAAATTAATTTTTGCTCATTTTAGCATAAAACGTAATTCATTGCAATTACAAAATTGTACGAAATATATTCAAAGCGATTATAATCAATATTATATTAACATTAATTTATTAATAATCGGTTAAACGGATAACTCGAAACTTGAATATTTAATCGGAACTGTATGTAAAACTGTATATGCATTTATACAATTTTAAAAATTATTTAATACGCCTACATATCACTCGATAAAAAATAATCGAATTTTAATTTAAAATTTTTTAACGACAAAAGCCGTTATAACTAAACAAGCATGAAATCGAAACGATAAGAACCACATTCAAACTTACTGTCAGACACACATCATGTCGCTTGCAAGTAGAGCTTTACTACGTAAAAGTATACGTATAAGCAGCAAAAAAAAATCTTTAAAAAAAGTTCGATAAAAGACAAGAAAAGACGTGTGGCCTTTCTTTTCCTCGTATAAACGATACTCCATATCCTAGTGTGTGAAAGATATCAAGAAGGAGATGAGGCGAATAATGCAAGAGCCGACGTTTAACGAGGCTATTTCGACACTACTAGGCTAAGCAATGCACTTTAGGTTAAAAAAAAGAGAGAGGATACTGTGATGCTGCTGGTACTATTGAAGAAATTCATTCGTATTTTATTTTATTGCAATTCTGATGCTTGTGAGAAAGCTTGGAATTTCTACTTAAAGTTTGAGGAAGAAAAAGAATGGGTTTAATTTGTGTTCGATGTGTTTTATTGAGAAAAAAAGCTCTATTTCTGATTGCTCATCGAAAGATGAGCTTTAATTCGAATGAGAAATTTGAAATTTAATTTTTTTTTTTTAGAATTTATAAAAATACCTATAAAATATTTCAAATTGCTGTAGACGACATATACAAAAAAAATTAAAATATAACACTTTTGATTTTTTTCACGCTCTTGCATCATAACAATCAAGTGCGATATTCAATCAAGAATAAAAAAAAAAACATATTCCGATCACTATACATACGCAATTCAATCGAGTCTTTGATTATATCTACCAAAAAAAAAGAAAAAAAAAGTTTGATAAAAGCCACAGCAAAAACACAAACACAAATGTTCAAAAAAAAAAGTCAGTAGTTGCCAAATAAAATACGTGTACCCTGAATGAATATATAACACAAAAATCTAGAATTGTATGAAAATTCAAACGTACGTAGCTACGTGCGTAAAAGCTCAGAATATATTATTATTGTTCACTCAAAATAAGTGATAGAGATAGAAAAGATGGTTTAGCAAATGAAATAGTTTTTATCCATACAGCAAATAAAAAAGAAATTTGTACTCGCGCCAAATTTACCAAAACACGCATTACTATAGCATATATACACTATATATCCCATTTGTGAATAAATCAGAGGACATCAGCAAGAATCACAAAATCAAGAAGTAAATAAGGCAAAAAATAGAATTTTTATTTTCTTAAATTATAAATTGGCATTACCGATGCCACTTTTTAAAAAGTCCATATACGCAATTTTAATAAGACTTTATAAGACTTTATATGATCTTTTTTTGACGCTATATTATAACGGATTTCGACATACGAAACTGTTACAATGTCAAAGTTAGCCGACACCAGACATCGAATAAATAAAATAAAGTAAAATATATTTGCATTTAACCCTTTTTTTTTTATTCTTGTATCAAAGAGCCCTCTTCTACCTAATTAGTTTCGCTGCGTCTGCAATCGTTACATTCGCAGTAAAATCATTAATATTTTTAGATCAGTTACTGCCAACTATGAGGCTAGAGATCTTACTTTTAGTTTTGTGCAAAACTTCGCCGACTCAATATATGTTATGATGTGTCCTCTAATGTACAATTAAAATTAAGAAAAAAGGGCTGTCGCTCCTAATAATATAAAAAAATATAATAATAAAATATAATCTTAAAATTGAGTCATAAGAACATATTTTTTTTAGATGGTTTTAATATTAACAAAAGATTACCTACTGAGGAATGTAGATAAAACTTTAAATAATCAGAAGTTTTTTTGACGCTATATAACGTATTTCAACATATGAAGCTGACACAATGCCTAAGTTAGCAGACACCAGAAATCGAACCCACGACCTGTGGATTACGAATCTGATATTATGCCGACTAAGACACTTTAGCTTCTTATAAGTTCAAAATATGAAAACCTTTTAAATCACATTTATACATTTAATTTACTTATTATTATTGTTCACTCAAAATAAGTGAGAGAGATAGAAAATATGGTTTAGCAAATGAAATAGTTTTTATCCATACATACAGCAAAAAAAAAAAAAAGAAATTTGTACTCGCGACAAATTTATCAAAACACGCATTACTATATAGCATATAATATACACTATATATCCCATTTGCGAATGAATCAGAGGACCTCAGCAGCAGAGTAAGGGAGTAAAGGGGAATATTCCCGAGAAAAAAAAAGAATACAACCATCAGGGACTATAGTCAGGCTGCTACTGTTGCTGCTATATAGAAGTCATATCCCTATACGAGAAGAAAACAAAGTATAGCAAAGCTTGGACAATAGGAATAGCGTAGTATATGTATATAGTCTACATTGATGTATAGATATAGATAGAAAAAAAGTGGGTGGCGGGGGCGTGGGACGGACAAAAATGAACGGTTATACAGAAAAGACGACTAGCTATATAGCATTGAACGAGTATACGAAGGAGGGAAAGAAAGAATAAGAATATATAGATATATTTGAAGCTAAGGGAAAAAGGAAGCTTCTATCCGGATCTTTCTCACAAATCGCGCTTGATTCGAGAGCTTTTATGTATATATAGGTATAGCATACGTATTTCTCGCTCTATATACCTACAGCTTTTTCTTTGCTCATCCTCACTTTTGCGGCTGCTGTATATGGGTTAGAGAGAAGCCAAACTGAGGTACATACTGATCTGTTTTTGTTTTTGTTGTGTTTTGTGTGAAAAAAAACCCTTTTTTTTTTTCTTTATTGGAAGATACTTGGGATATCAAATATTTATTCATTTATTTATTTTTTATCTTGGTGTAAATTTGTGATTCTAATGATTTTATTTGTTTCTTTCCTTTTTGTTGTTGCTTTTTTAATTAAGATATTAAAATTGTAACTAAACTAAATATTTAAATCAAAGTACAGGAGTAAAAGAATAATAAAAAGATTTTTTTTTGTTTTAAGAAAATGAATTGTTGAAAAAATTTAATATAGTTCATCAAATATAAAAAGAGAAAAAGAAAAAGGAGAAAAATTAAAGAAAGAAGAAAAAAAAACCAAAAAACTTAATTGGAGAGCTTAAATCGAAATATTTTTATGTATATATGTAAGCTCTCTCTTTTTTTTCTCTCTAATTTTCATTTAATTAAACAAAACGAGTGTGCGTATATATACATACGCACGAAATGAGTTTTCGTAAGAGAATCACGTAGTATAGCTCCTTGAGTATAAAAAGGGGGAAAGAATTAAGAGAAAATCAAATAGAGAGAAGAAGAAGAAGAGTATATAGCTTTGGACAAAAATAGATGGATCTGAAGGAGATGAGGCTACTATACTGTATAAAGAGTGTATGGATAAGAAGAGCACAGCATGAGTAAATGCAGATGTGGTAGAATGAAAAAAAGGATGGGATATAGAGAGATGAGAATATATAGATATACATTTTATATTGAGAGATACTGAGATGAAGAGAGCATTGATTGATTGATTGGCTCTCTTATAGTATATATTATATAGAAACTCTTTTCTTGGACGTTACTCTCTCTTTCTTTATATTGGTATGTCCAATAAGTGTAAAAACAATTTTTTCTCGTATATTATATCTAGTAAAGTGGCTATACTTTAACTATGGATACGTAAAGTATGTATTGGATAAAAATGAAGAAAGTGAAGGCGAAGATATTATATGCAGTATAGAGGGTATATTGTGTTCTCTTGTTTTTATCAGTTTTTTTATTCATATTTTCATCTGTTTGGATGGGTATATGTAAGGAAAAGAATCTGAAATATGCCAGTCTGATGTATGAGTTTATTTTTGTAAAATGAAGAAAAAAAATTTTAATTTTAGAGTTTAGTGAATTTTTGCTTTAAAGAATTTGATTATGGAGTTCGGTTAACTTATCAAGTGATATTTTATAAAAATCTATTTTTTTTAATGGATGGTTTGAAAAATAAAATTAAAATTATAATAAATTTTAGATTAGCTAATTTTAGATACTGATACTGATTACATAGAAAAATTTTTTTTCTTCAAATTTTAAAAATTAATTAAATTTACATTAAAATTAAAACAGATTTTTAAAATCAATTTTATTTATTGATTTTTTTTTATAAGTTACAAATTTTTTCTAACCACCCTCGAAATAAACAAAATAATTTAAGAAAATTAATCAAAGAAGTAAAATGATCCTTAAAACCAAAAAAACTTTATAAGTGAAAACTTGCGGTTTCCCTTGAAAATTTTCAAACTCTTTTTTTTTTCTTTATTCTTCAAATCAGTATAAGCTCCGTTTTACAACATCACAGAAAAAAATTCCAATAGAACAAGACCAATTTCTCTGAACCATCGAAGAAATTTAACAAAAAGCGTACAAAACTCCTATAAAGAATAAAACAAGAAAAAAAAAGAGCTTTATACGCTACAACGAATAATTTCAGTCTTTTTCTAACAAGAATTTTTGAAGAAGCTTTTCAAGTATGTAAAAAAAAAAGAAGAGAATAACCCATCGAATTTTCTGCTGCTTTAATCTCATATACCTTACCCTTACATATATTCTCTATTTTCTAAAAATAATGCATTCCAAAAAATCTCATTACTAGCAAACCACACACCTATATACTTACATACTCTACTACAAAACATTAATATTACAAACTTCAAATTTTCACAAAATTTATCTATTTTATACTATACATTATCCAAAAATTCACCAAAAAAAAAATCATCTTTTCTCACAACATTTATCTTATAACAAAACTCCCCAAGCATATTACACGCCTTTACGCGCATACGTATATTTCCAAAAACACATATTCCATCATCAAACTTCATCCAAAAAAAGTAAATGTTCGAAACGAGAGTAAAGCAAAAATGTTAAAGATATAAAAAAAAAAAGAAAAACTGCAGAGAGAAAGAAACAAAAAAAATGTAACATATACTAATAGTAGTAAGTATACATATATATATATACGTTAAAGCTCGCGCACGCGTCATCAATTTGCCTTGGCGCGCGCGTTTTAGCGTTACTTTTTCCTTCTTCTTTACCTCCCATCCCTTCCCTTCCCTTTCCTTCCTAGTTTTTCTATATGCCAAAGCTTTCTGGCGCCATGCAGTCCGTAGCCTTGTAGCTTTTTCTCTACCTCTCTATTCTCTTTTCCTCCTATATCTCACAGTCTTTCTTTCTTTCTCTTCTTCTGCGTATCTATATATGTGACGAAAATGGTAGTAGGGAGAGAAAAACTGAAAAATTCATGGTGGCACCAATGGGTGTCTACTTTAACGTAGTAGAGGAGAGAAGGTAGAGAGATATCTACTTTTCATAATAGATCTACTCTCGAGAGTGAGCTTGCACTAGTAATAGTTATAGTGGAGGAAAAAGATGATGAGCAAGCATCAAGGAGTATAGTATAAAGCTTGAAAGAGAGAGAGAGTGCACCATTTGTAATTCGCCAATGACGCTCAGATTACTCATGCTGCTATACCATCCAACCTCCTTACTATATCCTTACTATCTTTCGCTTCTTCATCTTTTATAAAACAAGTCGTCTCTACTTTATTTGTGCAATTTCAACCATTATTTTCATCCACCACCACCAACTATATCAGCATTATCTGTTGTATATTTATGATGCAAATGCATAATCACAATTCTGTCAAAAGCTTGATCATCATTAATTATCATTTTTTTTCTTCTTTTTTTTTAACATTTTCAAAATAATTATTATATTTTATTTTCAGATTTTTGCATAAATTATTATCATCTATTCGTATTAAGGACAAGGATATACGTTACGTTATGGGATGATAATCATGATGATGATGATAAAGATGATATTGTTAGAAATATCATAGCTGCGTACTATGTGTCGAACTATGTATTTATCGATTGTTTCTCAGTATCTGCAGACACCATTTTTTTTCTTTCTATATAAACGTGCAAAAATAGCCTATGGGAAGGAATTATATCGACGTTTTTTTTTTTTTTAAACTTTTTTTTCAACGCCTATATAACGTGTCTATCATATAATTTTATTGATTGATTTTTTTTTGTTATAGTGTTATATCATAGTTTTCATATAAAAACTTGTAGGGGAAGATGGGGTACTTTGAGAACAGGGTAAAATGAGAATTCAAGGATAATTTTGGAACGAAAAGAGATAATCGAACCAAACTTGGGGGACT